>CM050164.1:11130326-11342826 GCA_027410445.1 Discoglossus pictus | reverse complement strand
ACACACGCACTTTTACACAAGCCGTATGAGGTATAAAATACATTATTAGGGAGGACGCAAAATGATCCACACCCGCGTAACACATACACAATCGCCGCCATTTTACAACAATAACTTGCAACTAATAACATTACAACATGTGGACTTACACAACTAAACAAACGGCTTCCCCTCGCGCACGCAGCCTATTTACACTGCACACTTCACACATTGCTGACACTTACACCTCAGCTCCACAACACTGCAAATGTACATTGTATGCTGCAGGAAAATCAAAAAAGATTGTTAGCTCTTCAGGATATTGCTTGCTGCATATATTAATTACAAATATTTAAAGTATATTAATTTATGATTTTATTAAATAATTCATTATCAATACAAAATAAATACAGAGAAAAAAAAATGACCAGACAACAGGATCGCAATAAACGGCGAAGGCATTCAGCGCGCGACTCACAATGAGCGCCAAGGGTGCTCAGAGGACCAAAAGTATACCAGGGGAGAGGCTCACAATGAGCGCCAAAAGGTGATCAGCGCGGACCTTGCAATGAGCTCCGAAGGGGCTCTGATAACCAAAAATACACTAACGAAGGCGCTCAGTGCGAGGCTCGCAATGAGCGCCGAAGGTACTCAGACGACCAAAACACTGTCTGTGGCAAACAGCATTACCTGCCTTACAATTTTATTGCTGTCATCTTATTAACATACATACATAATACAGCCTCTAATTTATTGCTTTGTATCTGTAATTAGTCTGAAGTGAGATGTACCATTTTGGTCTCACCAGATCAACTTCCTTAAGTGGGCGGAGAGTTTGCATGCACAGGAAGTGCGCATCTGCACAATGGGATTTCGGCAGTTATATCTACCAGTGCTTCCAACAGAAGTAAAAAGAAGTTCATTAGTTTACAAGGACACACCCTTCTGAGATAGTAATTATTAATACAATTGAAAACAATGTATTCTGTGGTGCTCTAGGTCCATATTCTCTAAACAGTGATGTGTGATAATCCACTTTACACCAATACACTGAATATCTATTAAGTGGTAAACAGGATATTATCTTGGTGACTTTATGTACATGTTTTGACCACTAAAGCTCCAATATGCTCTTCTGAAGAACTACACTAAATGTTGGACAGGCTATTTTAAAGAGTAGTAATACTATTATATGCAATAATTCTGTAGTGAGAGCCGTCATAAAGATTTCTGTTTATACAAGTATGCAGCGAGGCATCTAGCACATTCACAGCCTTATTAAATTGCGATTCGGACAATTGAATAGGGCTCTATATAAGCACACAGCATATTTTTTTACATAAGTTTTTAGTTAGTGACCTTCTATCCAAAAGCAAGGTCTTCACTAACTAAAAACTTCTGTAAAAAATATGCTCTGTGCTTATAAAGAGCCCTATTCAATTGGCCAAATCGCAATTTAATAAGGCTGATAGTTACAACGTGCAATGCTATGGGCTTTCAATTGAACTAATGGTAAGGTAATGCGTCTAAAACGGTGGCTCTAAACCTTTTTAATCTAGAGATCAGCCAATGATCACCGGAACCACCCGAGATCCACAACATTTCAACTGGGACGTATTCAATTTATATCTAGTCTCCCAGTGATTTCCAGAGAACATTATAACTGCAGATAAGTTCACCAATAATTTATCTATAGTTATGGCCAATAATTGGGGTATGCTTCTCATCCTCCTTGTTCCTAAGAGCAACACTGGTCAGCAAGGTCAAACAAGGCACCCGTTACTCTAATGAAATAAGTGCATATATTCAAGATAAAATGTATATATATATATATATATATATATATATATATATATATATATATATATATATAATTATTTATACATAAATACCTATATATATATATATATATATATATATATATATATATATATACATATTGGTATATATAAATATATATAAATAAACATATTTAAATATAGGTGTGTATATATATATATATATATATAATACATTAATAAGCCCATTTGCATGTCTAAAAGGTGGGTACATGCAAATGAGAATACAATGTACCCCACTCTGTCAATCCAAAAGTAGCACATTTTATACATGTCCGCTGTAATATATATATATATGTCTAAAACTGTGAAATACAGTAAGCTTATGCTCAAAAGATACCATGTATAAAATGGTATGAGGGTGCATTGTGGTCTCATTTGCATGTCCCCACCCAGTTTTCCCAGAGTGCAGTGCATAAACTGTGTTTCTGAGAAATATGTGCAGGAAATAAGTTTATTAACTTATTTTTTAGATATTCAAATATAATCACTAATGTACTATGCGTTGTTTGAACTATATGTATATATATATAAATATATATAAAACTCATATAAAAATCATTTTGCACACTATGAAGTCTAGTTCTTCCCTGCTCAGGACAATACTCTTACAGACCCCCTCTCTGTATGGAAGTTGCTGTCCTTACTGAGCAGCTGCAGAGCCCCCTGATGAATAGGAGGAGGGGGGAGAGGGGCTTTCACCTACCCCACAAAACCCTGGGGGAGGGGGCTGTCTGGTATCCTCTGTAAGACACTGTACTTTTGCATCCTGTAATGTGATTGTGAGCAAGCCCCCCAAACTCTGCAGCCCCCCATATTGTAGCTCCCTGTGCAGTGATGCTGCCTTGGGATGTGTTTGCAGTGTTTTGGTACATGCCCCCCATCCCACTCTAACTCCTGCCTCCTTATCCCTTCCCCCATCTCTCCTTTCAGATGGGAGGCTCCTAGACTGCCAAAGAAGGGATTGTTTGAGAAATCAGTCATCCAAAAAGAAAAAAGGGAGAGAGAGAGAGAGAGAGGCAAAGCTTGCACACTACCACCCCAGGCAGGGCATGCTCAGGGTGCACCACATCTCACTCTAAATCTAACAAATAGCAACTCTCAAAAATCACCATTTCTGCAAAACTCCAGGATTTTCTTGCAAATCTTCTCAACTTCTGCTCTTCCTGGTAAGTTTTAACTCTTTCCAAACTTTCCTTGTGTACACATTGTATCAGTCAGTGATCTCTGCTGCAGTGTTTACTGATCACTTTAAAGTGCTGTAAATTGCTATTTGCTCTGTAATTTTGCCCCTTCCTATCCCTGCTGGGCTCTTTCTTATAATCTGTTGCTATTTCCAGGATTAGTGAGTGTTTTTGCTCTGTTTAATCCAGTTTCCTTGGTTAGGCCTTAGCCTGTTGTTGTTACTAAAGCAGATTCCTTGTGGCTTTTGCAACTTGTGTAAAACCATCTTGCAAAAAAATGTAATATAATATATATAACTTGTGAAATTTTAGTTTGCAAAATGTCCCAAACCCCCCAGTGCATCAGATGCATTTTGTAAATATTAAAATGATGCATTAATTTTAATTTTATATTATTTATATTATCTTATATTATATATTAATCATAATTACTTGTCAGTAGAGTGTTAATGTATGATTTGTACTTTGCTTGAGGTGATCACTTTTTATTGTGACTTTTGTGTGGGAAAATGTTGTGTTTATTATAGTCACCCTAGATAAAGGTATATTGATGGTTTATTAAATGGATAATTAAAATGCATAGTTTTAAGATTGTTTTTTAGGTGGGAATGGCACTTTGTCGCAATTAAAACACTTGTTGATTGGTGTAATTAGAATATGGACATTATATAGACGATGTTTAAAGAGAATTAAATGATTTTGGAACATTGTTACGTTGTTGGTAATTTAGGATTTGCTATTTTAAGTTAATAATATACCCAAAATATTTATAAATCAATAATAATAATATCCCAATACATTTCCAAATCAATAATAATAACAACAAACCCAAAACATTTACAAATCAACAGTAATAATACACCCCAAACTTTGTCAAGTCTGTCGCTTTCTGATAAAATCCATCTGTCAAAACTTTTGTTAATTAATATTATTAATTTGTCTGAGATTGTCAATAATGTTTCCTGATGTTGCCATTTCTCTATTTACTAGTAAATATTGCATGTACTTAATTTAGACACATTGTATCCTAGTTTTATATACACAGTGTTCTAAATCTGCATTGTATTAATAAATGTATTATATTATTATTTATAATATTAATTATGACTATAATCCATAATTATTATTATTATATCTCACCCCCTGGGATAGTTCACACTTGTTGCTTTCTATAATTCATAAATACATTAAAATATTAACATTAGAAACAACATCTAATAAAGTAGCAGAAAGACGTTCTATGTGTTAGGAAAAAAACGTCACTAATAAATCAGTAATATTTTAACAGATATAGAAATTACAGTAAGTATTTTTTTTCGTATGTTTATGTCTATTTTGCATTATTCAATATCCATTTGGCGTTTTTTCCACGAAAATACATATAATTTATACTGTCCCATTTAGTAGAGAGTATTATAAACTTTTGGTAATGATAATTAATATGTATTATTATTAATATAATAAATTATAATCAGAATTTTAATATAGTCAGACATAGCTTAACAAGAAAGTTGAGGAAACTAAGTGCAAAAAAAAAGACAACAAAATATAATGTGTATATCTTTATATCTGGAAAAAAAGGTTTAGGAAGAGATGGTTTAGGTTTAGGAACATACTTAGGAGGGAAAGAGAACTTAAAAATATTAAATGTTCGGGTCACTTCATGTAAAAAAAAAAAAAAGGAACCACAGTGTTTAAACTACTATATATATATATATATATATATATATATATATATATATATATATATTCATCATATCTATATTTTTAAATACATATATATATATATATATATATATATATATATATATATATATATTTATAAATAAGTATATATTTAAAAAATATAGATATGATGAATATATATATATATATATATTGATACTGCCCATTTTTTACATGTCACTGGGAGGAAACATATCAACACGTTGGACACATGTTGACGGAGTAAATAAACCACATAATCATGTATTTATATTGTCTATGTTGTTATGATTAGGGATTACTTGCTGCAGACTGCGGATACTGCACGGTCTATACTGATATTTTTGGAAGGGGATGGTGACTTTTATGGAGAATCAGAAACACTAAATAATGATATATTTATATAAAATAATCTATGGTGTGTTATCAGTCATATACGTTACAAATACTTATAGTTTTATGTTATTTTAATAAACTGAAACTTTTGAATGTTGAATTGTGTTTTTTTTTGTTGAAAAATTTTGATATTATATAAAAATGTTATTTAAAAAAAATATATATTTTGGATTGAAAATCAGGGGCCGCAGAATTGCTAGGCGTTGACAGGCGTTTTGCTGATAGTTTATCTACCAATCTGTGGCCCCGTGTGGCACTTGGAGTGGTTTGTGGCCATTGGTGTGTGGTTATTGCTGTGTGCTCAGAAAACCACGGTAATTAGGGAGCTACCTTATCAGGAACATAGTGCTGCGGTTACTACTATACTGTGTTTATATAGTGACCCCGGTGTGTGTTATTTACTACTCAGTGTTATATTAGTGGATTTTGGCCTATTATGTTTTATTCCAGGTTCCCACAGTGCTTGTCTGTGAAGCACCCACTGATTGGAGCCAGTGTCACTTGGGATTAATATTGATATGTCCAATAAATGGTGGACAGATGAGCCATGCGGAACTCTGCATTAATGATTGTGTTTCTTTGTATCACATTGTTGTCTATAACATTGTATCATATTGTCTGTAACATTGTATATAATGCGCTGGCAGCATGTACGTTGGCAAACAGTAAGAAACACAAAAGTGGGCACGGCGCAGGAATTTGCTCATTACATTTTGTGTGTGGCGCAGACGCTGTGATAGGTGCATGTAACTACCCAATTTGCTTTCTCATATCTACTTAAAGGGATATGGAAGATTCCTGGGGATTAATAGGTATATAATAGCCCTGGGTATCTATTTACGGTTTATGGACTTTATTTTATTAAGAAGTGCTTATAAGCTCTGTATTTACAGCCTAAAATCAAATAGTCCCTGTATGGGTCTGCCCACTGCAGCGTATGCAGACACAGTACAGTAGTACTGGGTGTGCAGTGTCTCGTACTAACCAATCAGTGACCATCTCTTAGCAACGTTCTGCTGTGATGTGGTCTCTGATAGGCTAGGACACTACACTGGACACTTAGCCCTACAGTGTCTGTGTCTGCAAATGCTACAGTGGGCAGACCCATACAGGGACTATTTGTTTGATTTTAGGCAGAGCTTATAAGCACTTCTTAATAAAATAAAGTACATAAAAGTAAACATAATATATGGCTAGTATCATCTAGGAAAGTTACATATACCTTTTAAAAAGTCTTCAGCTTAATTCATCTTTATAATAACTTGATGACGACTTTCTGGATTCTTTTACCGTCCAAACCGCTTCCTCTTGGCGCCTGCGCCACTTACCTACTACTCTTTCTGTAGAGTAGTACTTCTTTGTATTACTCCTAAATCTTCTACTTTCCAACATCAAATCATGCCCTCTTGTTCTTGCATTCCTATGGTTGCCTCTTGAAATGTATTAACCCTTTGATACATCTGCAGACTTCTTTCATACCCCTCTCCCTTCTCTCCTCTAAGGTCATGATGGCGTTTTTTTGTTTTCTTTACAGCCTGCTCTTCTTTAAATTCCTTCTAAACACTGAACTTTATTAATTATATTTAAAGTATAAACTCGCCATAATATTAAAATTCAACATTTTGCCCTAAATGGTGGTTATTGTAGCTTTTTTGGCAAGTCACACATGTGCAGATGTTTTTCCCGTCCAGGAGGTACAACAGGTTTTATTACCATAAAATTAGCATAAAATTAAATTTGATATGTGCTGGTCATGTAAATAATATGTAATGAGCCGTGTTTGGGCATAAATTAGTACATAATGCTGGGGCCTGAAATAACTCGCCCTTAAAGGGTAACTCGAAGTATCAAAATGACGTGTACTAATACACATATACATTGCTAATATCCCTTTATTGCCCCATACCATTGTCACTGGTTAAAATGCAGGTGAGGATTCTGGGTAACATCTGGGTTAATATGGGTAATTGAAACTGACAGGAAGTGCAGAGGGTCTGAAGATCTCATTGGCTGGCAGAGTTCAACCCCCCAAGAATAGGTTTTTGCGCTACGGGATCTTTATTTGAAAATAAGAACACAAACCGTGATATATTTACCATGCCACATTTTTTTTCCTGCTGGTCTGTGGAAATGTGGCAGCTAAAACTGCCAATGATGTCGGTAGGACTAATAGAAATCACATTTTCTAAGGACACACAGGAAAAAAAAGAAGAAATATTTGTTGTTTTTTTGCTCATTATTTGGTTTAATTATAAAAAAAAATGAAGCTTTTATTAACCATACGAGGGGCACATGGCGGCTCTGCATTATATCAGGTGCAGTTCAGTTGGTTTATGGGGGCGCGGGAGGTGTGAGACCGCACTACAAAGTGACAAAGGTGTATGTGTGTGACCGCAGAGCGCCCGAGGGGGCTTATATCTGGAGGCCGTAAAACACAAAGCACAGCGCGGCTTTTTAATTTAAAGGTACATGTTTAACCCTTTCACTGGCCAGAAATGCATTGCAAGATAGTTTTGTATGTCCTATGTGATTTAGTATATAAAAGTATAATCTGTGTGTGTGTATATGTATGTATATATATATATATATATATATAATCACATATAATAGTTGTCAAACTACGAGACGTTGTCACGCTTTGCGTGGTGCGTATGACTTAGGCGATGAGCGCGAAGCAAGGCAAGCCGTTAACTCGCAGCACTTAGTGTAGCGAGGCGAGCCGTTAAGGCACTAAAACTCGCAGCACAATTACGAGACGCAGGACTTTGAAAAAAAAAGAGATAGGAAAAATACGAGGTTAGCGGCCGAACCGTGCAAACCAAAAACCAATAAAAACATCACACACTGAGTGAGGTGGAATGCGAATTTAAGTCGACTTTGATGAGTTTAGGCACTCAAAAATCGCCTAAGCGAGAGAAAAAAATGGGCGCCCAAAAAAATGTAAACGAGGCTACACGACACCAGACCGCGCAAAACACTGCCAACTGCGTAGCACTTTCACACAGGAACGTACAAGGTACAAACATACACTATTACAAATGACGGAAAATGCTTTCAAGCCGCGTAACACGTTAATAACATTACAAATCTACAATGGCGCTTTGATCTTTGGCGCTCATTGAGAGCCTCTACCTCCCCTGTGTCTCCTTTCTCCCTTCCTCTCCCTCCCCTGTGTCTCCTTTCTCCCTCCCTCCCCTGTGTCTCCTTTCTCCCTCCCTCCCCTGTGTCTCCTTTCTCCCTCCCTCTCCCTCCCATGTGTCTCCTTTCTCCCTCCCTTTCCCTCCCCTGTGTCTCCTTTCTCCCTCCCTTTCCCTCCCCTGTGTCTCCTTTCTCCCTCCCTTTCCCTCCCCTGTGTCTCCTTTCTCCCTCCCTCTCCCTCCCCTGTGTCTCCTTTCTCCCTCCCTCTCCCTCCCCTGTGTCTCCTTTCTCCCTCCCTCTCCCTCCGCTGTGTCTCCTTTCTCGCTCCCTCTCCCTCCGCTGTGTCTCCTTTCTCGCTCCCTCTGCCTCCGCTGTGTCTCCTTTCTCGCTCCCTCTCCCTCCGCTGTGTCTCCTTTCTCGCTTCCTCTCCCTCCGCTGTGTCTCCTTTCTCGCTCCCTCTCCCTCCGCTGTGTCTCCTTTCTCGCTCCCTCTCCCTCCGCTGTGTCTCCTTTCTCGCTCCCTCTCCCTCCGCTGTGTTTCCTTTCTCGCTCCCTCTCCCTCCGCTGTGTCTCCTTTCTCGCTCCCTCTCCCTCCGCTGTGTCTCCTTTCTCGCTCCCTCTCCCTCCGCTGTGTCTCCTTTCTCGCTCCCTCTCCCTCCGCTGTGTCTCCTTTCTCGCTCCCTCTCCCTCCGCTGTGTCTCCTTTCTCCCTCCCTCTCCCTCCGCTGTGTCTCCTTTCTCGCTCCCTCTCCCTCCGCTGTGTCTCCTTTCTCGCTCCCTCTCCCTCCGCTGTGTCTCCTTTCTCGCTCCCTCTCCCTCCGCTGTGTCTCCTTTCTCGCTCCCTCTCCCTCCGCTGTGTCTCCTTTCTCGCTCCCTCTCCCTCCCCTGTGTCTCCTTTCTCCCTCCCTCTTCCTCCCCTGTGTCTCCTTTCTCCCTCCCTCTTCCTCCCCTGTGTCTCCTTTCTCCCTCCCTCTTCCTCCCCTGTGTCTCCTTTCTCCCTCCCTCTTCCTCCCCTGTGTCTCCTTTCTCCCTCCCTCTCCCTCGCCTGTGTCTCCTTTCTCCCTCCCTCTCCCTCGCCTGTGTCTCCTTTCTCCCTCCCTCTCCCTCGCCTGTGTCTCCTTTCTCCCTCCCTCTCCCTCGCCTGTGTCTCCTTTCTCCCTCCCTCTCCCTCGCCTGTGTCTCCTTTCTCCCTCCCTCTCCCTCGCCTGTGTCTCCTTTCTCCCTCCCTCTCCCTCGCCTGTGTCTCCTTTCTCCCTCCCTCTCCCTCGCCTGTGTCTCCTTTCTCCCTCCCTCTCCCTCGCCTGTGTCTCCTTTCTCCCTCCCTCTCCCTCGCCTGTGTCTCCTTTCTCCCTCCCTCTCCCTCGCCTGTGTCTCGTTTCTCCCTCCCTCTCCCTCGCCTGTGTCTCCTTTCTCCCTCCCTCTCCCTCCCCTGTGTCTCCTTTCTCCCTCCCTCTCCCTCCCCTGTGTCTCCTTTCTCCCTCCTTCTCCCTCCCCTGTGTCTCCTTTCTCCCTCCCTCTTCCTCCCCTGTGTCTCCTTTCTCCCTCCCTCTCCCTCCCCTGTGTCTCCTTTCTCCTTTCTCCTCCCTATCCCCTGTGTCTCCTTTCTCTTTTCCTCCCCTGTGTCTACTTTCTCTCTCCCTCCCTCTTCCTCCCCTGTGTCTCCTTTCTCTCTCCCTCCCTCTTCCTCCCCTGTGTCTCCTTTCTCCCCCCTGGATAATCGGCGTAGGCACCAAATGAATATTTTTGCCCTTTGATTGATTTAAAGGCACAGATTCTAATCTCATTAAATCCTCAATACAGACAGAACCGGAAAAACTTGTGTTAAACACCAATCCAAATAAAAGCAAATTTAAAAATAAAAACACTAATTCCGGTTCCCACACCAATGCACCTCCAAACCAGAACATGGAGACGTTAAAAAAGATGATTTCCATATTAGTATTCTACACAGTGGAGGGCTTCAGTAACTGAAAATATAATTAATATGTATTATTAGTACTAATTTATTAGTATTTGTATTAATTAATATGTCTGAATATATATAGCTGCAATGAGCCGAAGAGGTTTGCATTTGCGGAGGTGGAGGCTCTACGGCGCCTCACTCGCGGTTAAAAACAACCCAGAGAAGCAAGTCTTTATAAAAAAACAACCACGACGCAGGACTATACAATAACGCGCAATGACTAAATACAGTCTTACACAAAAAAAAAAGAGCCGCGGGACTTAAAAAAAAAAAATTACGACCACGCAAAAATACGAAATTAACGGCCGTAACGTGGACATCCACAAACAACAAAAACACTTCCAAATAAATAAATAAACACACACACAGCATGGGGGGACAGCCACGACATCTGCCAGTGAGGTTGCCCACCAATTAAAGTCGAATTTAAGGAGTTTTGAAACTTGAAAATCAGCTAAGCGAGAAAAAACATGGCGGCTGAAAAAAATGAAAACGAGGCTACACGACCCAAAACTCGCAAATAACAGCCAGGCACGTACGACTTTTGACAAGGACGTACGAGGTACAAAAATGAAAAATTACGAGGTCGCAAAAATACGAACTTAACAGCCAAACCGCGCACAGCAAAACAACATGAAAAAAACACAAAATACACACACAAAAAACAAACAAAAACATTACACACAGCAAGGGGGGACAGCCAATTGACAGAGTTTAGACACTCGAAAATCCCCCAAGCGAGAGAAAAAATGGCAGCTGAAACAAACGAAAACGAGGCTACAGGACCCAAAAAGCCGCAAAGCACCGCCAAGGACATACGACTTTTACACAAACCCGTAAGAGCTACAAAATACACTATTAGCAAGGACGCAAATACATCTACACCCGCGTACCACATTTCACAACACTAACTAATACACTAACAGCTTCCCCTCGCGCACGCAGCCTATTTACACTACACACTGCACACGTTGCTGACACTTACACCTCAGCTCCACAACAGTGCAAACCTACATTGTATGCTGCAGGAACATCAAAACAGATTGTCAGCTCTTCAGCACAACGCTTCCTGCATATATTAATTATGTAAAGTATATTAATTTATAATTTTAATAATTAATTAATCATCATTAAAAAATACATATACAGAAAAAGAAAGAAACGCACCACAAGATCGCAATAAACGAGGCCTTCACTGCGCGCCTCACAAGGAGCGCCAACGGTGCTCAGAGGACACAAAGTACACCAGGGGAGACGCTCGCAATGAGCGCCAAAAGGAGATCAGCGCAGACTTTACAATGAGGGCAAAGGTGGCTCTGGTAAAAAATACACCAACCGAGAGGCTCGCAATGAGTGCCGAAGTGTGTGATTTCTTTCTCTGTCTCTCTCTCTTGTCTCTCTCTCTCTCTCTCTCTCTCTCTCTCTATATATATATATATATATATATATATATATATATATATATATATATAATCTATCCCTGATCCTAAGAGCTTGCACTCTTGCTCTGCTTCCCTGCTTTGTACAATGGAGCGCTCCAGGCCTCGGTGTGCACCTTATTCGGATAACTTACCGCAGGGTCGGCTGGCGCTGCTGTGACCCAGCTGTGTGTAATTAGCGTCTGATCTGAGGTATTTTTACAGAGCTGTATAAATGAGCTGATTTGATAAGCATGGCTTAACCCCTTCACTGCCAGCACATGACGCATGCAGCAGACAAGGGGTTAACCCTAACAGTTGTTGAGCCAATCAGGATGCAGGGTGCCGTGCCCCTCGCCCCCTCCGCCTGCCACAGTGACAAGTCTGGGGTTTTACAGGGTAATTTGCCTCAAGGGCTGAAATGCCACAAACCTTATAAAAACAAGACGGTCACCTGAAACCTCAAGCCCAGCGAGGAGCCCAAAACCGCCAGGAGAAGTGGGGCTCGCCACAGGGCCCCAGGGGGGCATGCCCAACACTGACTGCCACTAATTACCATACTGTGTCACTATTACTAGACTGGATAATGAGCAAATGTTTTTAGATTGCAAGCTCTTTGTCGTAGGGACCTCATTTGTGCTGCACTAAGCTGGCCGCTGACCTGTCTGTATTGTCCCTGGACTGTACTATATTCTACTTTGTAAATAGCTCTATGGAGAAGAGGAGTAATAATCCTAATACTACTAACAATGTGTATTGATGTAGTAATTTACTTTTATGTCCTTTATTTTATTAAGAAGTGCTTATAAGATCTGTATTTACTGCAGCTCATGCAGACACAGACTCTCTAGGGCTAGATGTGTAGTGTCCGAGCCTATGAGGGGCCACGGCTCAGCAGCTTGGTGCAGAATGTTGCTGAGAGTTGGTCACTGATTGGTTAGTATGAGATATAGCACAGCAAGTGCAGAGTCTGCGTCTTCATGAGCTGTAGAGGGCAGACCCATACGTGCATACCCGATCTTACCACAGGAACATGCACACCCCTACATACACAGATTTCATCCCTGGCATTTCAGCTCTGACTCGCCCGAGTGGACAGATGTGATCTGGAGAACATCTGTACTGAGGAACAGCCAAGGAGGGAAGCGGAGAGGGCTCCGTGTGACCCCGCGTGACCTCTATATCCAGCAGTGTATGGGTTAAACTTCACAGCTCTAAATGTGTAATAGTTACCAGGCGATGTTAGATTTCCTGTATGCTATTGTGCCACTCAAGAGTTCTTGACAAGAGGGGCCTAACTGCCAGATAACATTGGGGGTCTTTATTTTGCACACTACAAGCAAACTGTAATCCTAATTAGCACATCAAAGCAGCTAATTAAATGCATGAACACTTTATTTATTTATTTTTTGTTGTCCCATTTAGCATAAATGACATAAACAATCCTCGTTATTTGTGTGCTTGAGTTTTTGGTATACGTTGGGCCTTTGCTGTATCAGATTCAGACTCCATGTGCGGGTGAGATACTCCTGCGTGTGCGCACACGTCTGTACATGTATCTGTGCGTGCTCCTATCCCCAGTGCTGTAATGTGCCCGGGTCCCTAAATGCGCTCTGACTGGGGGCAGACATACACCAGGGAGGGGGAGATCAACTAAAGGGCTCAGTAATGGGACAAATATGTCTGGAATATAGTCATGGGGGAAAGTGCAGAACATGGATATGTCTTTATTATCTATCTGAGATGAGCATAAGGCCGTCCTGATGATTACTTAAGCCAAAGTCTTTAGATAGAATAGGCAGACTAGATGGGCCTTTTGGTTGTTATCCCATGAGGTCTGTGTTTACACTGTCCAGGCTGTGTATATGTGAGTGCAGTGTATATATACCGACACATTATAAATAGCGCCGCGTGTATACCACTCATAGGTCTGACCCGCGGGAGGGGAGATAAGCATGCCAAGGAGGAAGCCCCAGCTGCCCACTCATCTTCTATTTGTTTAAAAGGGGGGAGCGCACATAAGTTATCTTCCAGGTTTTTTCGCTGTCTCCTTCTGTGCTGTTTTTATAAGGGATTTAGGGGCTTATGTGCAGAGCGAGAGCGCCCCGAGTGTCAGACTGATCTGGATCACAACATCCGGCTTATCCTTATTAGATATGTTCATTAAAATAAAATGTCAAATATTTTATTATCTTTTCTTTTGCTATACTTGGGGTGCGTACATGGCCATCCTGAGGTTTGATTAAACCAGGCTCTTTAGATAGAAAAAGCCTATTGGTTCTTATTGATTTTACATGGCTGATTCCTGAAGACTTAACATTTTTATTATTTTTGTTGTTTCTGCTTTTAGGCCCAGTATTCTATATTTTTTACTAGCAACTTGCCCGTCAAAACTGATGGCAATAAAATTTGAAGTCTGGCAAAGCTGTTTGCAATACAACGCGAGGCTCTTCACCCCTCTACTTTACTGGCCTCGCGATGAGCGTCCTTCGTCTCTCATTGCAGGTGTTGGGCAACCCTCGACCACTGTCCCCACTCTCTCCCATGTCTCTTTGCCCCACTCTCCCTCCCCTGGGGTTGTTCCCCTTATTTCCCTACCCTGTGTCTCTTTCCACCCTCTCCCTCCACTCCCTCCCCTGTGTCTCTTTCTACCCTTTCTCTCCCCTGTGTCTCTTTCTACCCTTTCCCTCCCTTGTGTCTCTTTCCACCCTCTCCATCCTCTCCCTCCGCTATGTCTTTCTCCCCCCTCTCCCTCCTGTGTGCTCCTGTTTGCCTTTACTAGTGTGAAACCATTTGCGGGCTTGGGAAAATGTTAATTTTCCCTAAGCCCGAAACGTGTTTCCGATTGACGGTCTTTTTTTCCCCTCGCTTAGCCATTTTCAGACCTCCCAAAAACGCCAATTAAATTACCTTGCAACCTCATTTACAGGCTCCCTGCCTCCCCCTGTGCTGTATGTGAGGTTGTACTTAATTTTTTTAATTAATTGGCGTCTTTTGGCGGTCTTCCGACGGCTTGAAAAAAATGTCGGCCGGTAAATTCGTAATTTTTTTTAAGCCTGTAACATGTCAGCTGTTTTGAGCCTCCCCCCCCAAGCCAGTCACGTATGAGCCACGCGATGAGCACCTTTGGGGCCTTTGGCGCTCATTGCAGCCTTGTCAAGTCAGTCACATACGTATGTTATGTTATCCAATTTTTTTTCTAAAGTTAATCAATTCTGGAAAATTCCATGTTGTTAATATGTATTTATATGAAAATGAGTGGTTTGAGCATATTAATGAGCTGTTTGGATGTGTTAATTAGGATTACAGACTGCTTGTCTGTCTCTGCAGTGGCCAAAATAATGACCCCTAATGTTATCTGGCACCTCTCCCACCCTTATCAAGCACTCATACCCACACATTAGCATACAAGAGTCTCAGAATCAATGCTAAATATTTCAGGAATGATTTGTTGTAGAGAAAAACTGCTAGTACAGTGCATAGACATCCTCCTACACACTGTGTGAAGTCGTACATGGCCTTTCTTTTACTCTGTTGGGGTTCACAAACATAGCAATATGGCCAATCAGTTTGCGATGTATATGACCATGACTGGGAAGATGCTTTGTTGGGAATAGGAGTATCTTTTGTTACCACTACTGTCTTATCCATATATGTATCTGCTCACATAAATAATATATTGAGTATGATGTAGTAATACAGTTATAGTGCTCTAGACGCTGGGCCTTATATGGCTTGCTCACAAGCTTCTTGGCAAGTGCCTCCTCAAGACTTAACATTTTTATTATTTTCCTGTGTTTGGGTTGGAAACAATAATATTTTGATAAGGGCCGGGGGTTTCCATGGAAATATTAGAATACAATCTATCACCCCTTTTAGTTTGGGGTGTGGGACGCCATCTTTATCAGCACAACTCGTTTCCTTAGACATTTTCCAGCTCCCCGGGTAAGAAAAACAAATATTTTCTATTTCCTCCGTAGGTTTGTGATCTTATCTGGGGATGTTTGGTTGGTCCCATTGGTGTAATCTCTTCACACAACACATTGAGAGGAGGAAAGTCAACAGCTCTCAGATAATCTTATCTTAAGTGGGATTCAAGAGAGGCTTCATATGTGGCTGAGGGTGACGCTCTTCTCACTGGACTCCAACATCATTTAGATTATGGTGGACAAAAGAGCGATAGAAGCCCCATCGTACCGGGAATAGTAAATAAATAGTACATTGTGTTTACATCCGAATGTCTAAAAATAAGGTAAAAAATCTTATTCCTACTGAGAATTCCCCGAAATAAAGTTATTGCACTGCACTCTGGGGAAACTGGGTGGGGACATGCAAAGGAGTTTATAATGCATTTCACTCTGTATATTAGGCTTAGGTTTGTGGTACAGATAGGGTCATGAAATTAATTTAGGCTGTATTAGGCCTAGCTTTGTGGTAACGATCGGCTCATTAAAGTAATAATGGTAAGATTATATTAGACTTAGGTTTGTGTTAACGATAGGGTCATGAAAGTAATAATGGCAGTAATATATTAGGCCTAGCTTGGTGGTAACAATAAAGTCATTAAAGTAATAATGATAGTGTTAGCCAGGTGGAATGGTTTGGTAATACTAGGTGACGGGTTAGAACAGCAAGACCATAGGGTTAAGGGAAAGGGTTAAGGGTTACGGTAGTGGTTAAGGCCAGTGTAAGGTTAGGCGAAAGGTAGTACTGGAGTTAGAGTGGTGCTATCCTTAGGCTTGGTTGGGATAGGACAGCTCTAGTGTTAGATTTAGGGATTTTGTGGGTTGTGCCTTCTTTAATCCCTCAAGGTTTTTGCTTCTCCCTATGGGGGGAGGGTGTCGTCGGTGTTACTGAACAAGGGTAGATCCCGATCTCTTGGAAATGATGGTAATATCCTTCTTAACCCCTGTATAGCGCTGCGGAATATATTGTTTGTTGTTCAGTCATTCTGTCGTGTCCGACTCTAAATGACCCTATAGACCACATCACACCAGTCTGTGTTTCTGGCTGTGCCTATAGACAAGGTTTTCTTGGCAAAGATACGGGAGTGGGTGCCAAGTCCTTCTCCAGTGGACCTCCAACCTGCCCACCTTGGGTGACCCTACATGGTATAGCTCACAGCTTCACTGAGGTACACCAACCCCTTCACCACGACAAGGTAGTCACCCAGAAGGATGCTGGTGTGTTACAAATAAAGGATAATGTTAATAATAATAGTTTCTGTAGTTTTTTAACAATACATATAATGTAATATACCTACCGGCGGTCAGGAACTTTATGAACTCTGATCCTTTTAGAGATAAGTGGCAGATTTCAAAAACAACAACTGCCTCTAAGAAGCATTTTTCTATATATTTTTCTATATTTTTGTGTCTAAACACTCAAAGGTTTCACTTAATCTCCTGTTTGGGGACAGTCTGTGGCGGGTTCCTTGTCCATCCTTAAGTCTCTCTATTTAGATCTTTTGTTATGATACTTTCATTAGCAAGAAGGAAAGGACTGGAAATAAATATATTGTATTGTTTTGTAACATAGAGCTGGGTGTGCAGGCTCCATGGGATTAAAAGTGTGTTTTATAATTGGAAAATATGAATTAAATAAAGTCTAATAGGACAGTTAAGAAAAGGAGGAGTTTTGCTGACTGATCTGTGTTAAATTTACGAAGTACTACTGACGGGGTGGCTTATAGTCTTAAATGTATTTATATATATATATATATATATATATATATATATATATATATATAAACTTGCCCGTCAAAAATGACGGGGCAATAAAATTGTAAGGCAGGTAATGCTGTTTGTGCCAGCCATAAATTTTTTGGGTGGTCTGAGATCCTTCGGCGCTCATTGCGAGCCTTGCGCGGATTGCCTTCGGCGCTCATCACATAGCTCGCAATGAGCGCCTTTGGATCTATTCCACAAATGCGGCATTTGCGGACCAAATTGCGAGCTAGCAAAGCGTGACGACGATTCGTAGTTTGACAACTATTATATATTATAAAAATGATATTATAAAAATATTCATGTTCCTGCCAAGGTTTCCAGAATGTAGTGTAATAAATGTATTAGACATGCAAATGTGAACACAAATGTACTATGAATTTACTGTATATATGTATATATGTATGTGTGGACAAACATATTATTAGTTAGACAGACAAGCGTTCGAGAGTAGTACCTCTCTTTAACAGGAGTATTGATAAAGAGAGGTACTACTCTTGAAAGCATGTCTGTCTAACTAATACTTTTTTTTATTATACGAACATATTATCACTGTATACTGCAATGCTCCGATTATTCATCTAGATTACTAGACACTCATGGCTACCTCACTATATATATATCACATACATCTGACGTGTGATCTAAACTCTGCTATTCCCCAGATAGATTAAACAGAGAGGTAAAATGCGCCAAATGGTTGTTTTCCGCCATATTGTGACCTCTCCGTCTGTGACATTTGTCAGGATAGATAAGGGCTGGAGGGGAGGAGGAGGAGCGGTGGTGCTGATTTGATGACATTTGTAATAGATGAAGTGCACAGGACACTCAATTAAATCTTCCCTAGGTCTGTGCTCTGGGGAGGGGAAGTGTCGCCCTCACATGGCTGCGAGCTTTCTCTGCACAACATGGCGATTCGTGGAGGGTGGTCATGTCTCCCTCTCCTCCAAGCAGCTGTTTTTTCTATTACACGTTGACCTTCTTCCATGCCAGGCTTTTGTAGCCTAAAAAGCCCGCTTCCCTCCAGCTATTTAGGGGCTCTTGGCCATTTCTATAGACAGCTGGCACCTCTGCATGCTTTTTAACTTTTTCATTTTTGTTTTTTAAATTCTCTCCTCTATTTTCAAGCCCTCCCTTTTCCAAATCCCCCACTCTTTCCCCCCCCTACCCAAAACCAAGCAGCATCTTTTCTTTCAGGCCCCGATCCTCTCCAGATTGGGACCCTTAAGCAACCTCCGTCTTTTGTCTTCATTGAATGAAAGGGAAAAAAAATGGAGGAGGGGGAGAGGGTATAAAGAGAATCGACCCAAGGGGCAATAGTCTCTTGAGCCAGCTCGCTGCATTACAATGAATACGGACTCTATTAAGCCTCGTTCTGCCTGTTAGGGTTTCCCAGGGCAACACAGCCCCCATATGGAAAGCATGCAGTGTATTATTGGGGGCATCTAGGCCTCATTGTAGGCCCAAGCCATGACTGGCAGTTGAACCCCCTCCTCACACTTGACACTGCTTGTGTTTATCTAATGCAAAGAGGAGGGGTGCTGTTAGCAAGAGTATTGTCCATTGGGTGCAGTTAAAAAATTGGGGGGAAGGAGGGTGAGCGAAGAGCTCATGAATATTCAGGAACCATCATGAATAGGCTGGAGAAAAAAAAAAACAGATGGAATTCATGTTGAAGAACATACCCCCACCCAACCAATGAGAGCCCCCTCCCTTTCCCACCCTAATGCTTTTAGTTTCATGGCATACCAGGAGTGTGGGAGCTGCATTTATCCAATTAGCAAGGTTGTCAAGTTGAGTTGATAGCCAACCAGGGAACATAAATTAAATTGGTGAAAAAAAACTTTTAAGAAAAACATTTTTTTAGTTCTATTGTTGACCTGGCTTTTATTTCCAACCTGGGAATGAGATTTAGCTAAAATAAATGGGGCCCGTTTTAGAAATGGGCAGTATGAGAAATTCCTTGTCCATCAGAGGTAAAGTCCCTGAGAAATGTTGTTTAGCGGAGAAAGCAAAGCTTGTTTGGAGAGTACTTGAAAAAGAGCGATGCCAGGGCTTAGAAATACACCCCAATGTGGAGCCAACGAACACAAAACACAACATTATCAAGATTAAAGTACTAGAGGAAAGTATTAATGTATGTGTGTGTGTGTGTATATGTATGTATGTATGTATATATATATATATATATATATATATATACATATATAATAAAATAAGATGAATGCTAGTTCAGAGTTAGGGTGGTTTAGTAGTAGTGTCTCCCCTTCCATACTTCTCCTTGTTTTCCCACTTCCCCGCTCCTTATTTCTCTCTCCCCTTCCCCTCTCCTGATAGCTGTCTCCTCTTTCCAACTTCTCCTTCTTTTCTCCCTCACCCATTCACCCTTGCTGTCTCTCTTGCCCCTTCTCTTCATTGCTGTCTCTCCTTCCTCACTACTCCTTGCCATCTACCCTTCCCCACTCCGACTTGCTGTCTAATTTTCCCCACTTGTACTTGCTGTTTCGTCTTCCTTGCTCCTCCTTGCCTTCTCCCCTTCCCCGCTGCTCCTTGCCTTTTCCACTTCCCCGCTGCTCCTTGCCTTTTCCCCTTCCCCGCTGCTCCTTGCCTTCTCCCCTTCCCCGCTGCTCCTTGCCTTCTCCCCTTCCCCGCTGCTCCTTGCCTTCTCCCCTTCCCCGCTGCTCCTTGCCTTCTCCCCTTCCCCGCTGCTCCTTGCCTTCTCCCCTTCCCCGCTGCTCCTTGCCTTCTCCTTTTCCCCGCTGCTCCTTGCCTTCTCCCCTTCCATGCTGCTCCTTGCCTTCTCCCCTTCCCCGCTGCTCCTTGCCTTCTCCCCTTCCCTGCTGCTCCTTGCCTTCTCCCCTTCCCCGCTGCTCCTTGCCTTCTCCCCTTCCCCGCTGCTCCTTGCCTTCTCCCCTTCCCCGCTGCTCCTTGCCTTCTCCTTTTCCCCGCTGCTCCTTGCCTTCTCCCCTTCCCTGCTCCTCCTTGCCTTCTCCCTTCCCTGCTCCTCCTTGCCTTCTCCCCTTCCCTGCTCCTCCTTGCTTTCCCCCTTCCACCCTGCTCCTCCTTGCTTTCCCCCTTCCACCCTTCTTCTCCCTGCTGTCTCCTCTTCCACGCTTCTCCTTGGTGTCTCCCATTTCCCCACTTGTCCTTATTTCCCCCCCTTCTACTCTCCTTCTTGCCTTCTCCCCTTCCCTGCTCCTCCTTGCTTTCCCCCTTCCACGCTCCTCCTTGGTGTCTCCCATTTCCCCACTTGTCCTTATGTTTCCCCCTTCTGCTCTCCTCCTTGCCTTCTCCCCTTCCTTACTCCTCCTTGCTATCTCCTAATCCCCCCTCACCTCTGTTGCTCCTCTCTATGGGAGTTTTGCAGCTGTGAGGGGTAACAGCTCTCTGGCAGGGCTGTGTGTAATGGATGTCTTCCCTCCTGTCTCACTGACACAAGACAGAGCCTCCCAGCACAGCCTAATATTTCATATTCCATTCAGAAGAATTTCTGGCCCTGGTGACTTGTGATTCCTTAAAGGAACAGTATGTATGTATAGGGAATAATGATCAAAGCTAATTAAAAAAACTGTTGCCTCTTCTGGACCATGAAGACATGTTTTGGTACTTTGTTGAAGTTGAGTGTGAGAGCAGCATTTACATTTCGGCAGGAGCAGGACTTTTCCTGCTGATAAATGTGCAGGTGAAGGGGTAAGGTGTCAAATTCAATAAAAATCTTTTATATAACAAACCTTCTTAACCTCAACAAATAGCTGTGAAACTTCATCCACTTATGGGGACAGAGCCTCGTTTTGTGGAAGACTTTCAGTGTACAAAAATAAATAAATAGAATAAAAATAAATATACAATTACATTAGCATGTGTATATTTGCAAGTCTAGTTAGTGATTGAAGAAAGGGAATGGCACTGGTGTTTTCGGTGAAATGTTCTGGCAGCAGAAGGGTTAATAGGGCTGTGGATGGCGTAGTGTTTGTAATAATATTTCTGTATCCACTTGTTTAGGCTGCACTGCCAAGTATAAGAGGGAAGAATCAAGAAAAATGAAATAATGAAAAAAAAAAGGAAAATCACACAAGACGCGGGTATGGGAAGCCAAGTTTCCACACACATAGCATCAGTCATACATACGGCTCCTACCTCCCACCAGAGAACTCATTCCTCCTCCGGCTGCCAGGAATAGCCGGGTGAGATAAAACAGAGCCCACAATGTGGAGGGCCGAGGCCTGCATGGTGGGAACCAGTGCCAGCTAGGACGCTAGTGAGAAGAGCTAAGGCCTCCACTGTGGGAATCCGTGCCAGCCTGGGCTCTGGTGGGAATGGTAGAGGCCTCCCTGTGCCAAAGAGTCACGGGTCTTAATATCTTACTCCTGCCCCCTACATTTGTGCTTATACTATTTAGAACTATGAGAAAACAGCCTGGGTCGGAGGTAAATTTGATATATATGTGTGAGTCTCTGAATACCTGTTGAATTTAGCAAGTCGTATTTGTGCCTAGCCCCTTCTGGATCACTACCTTGTGGTGAAGGGGCTTGTCTACCTCAATGAATCTGTGAGCAATACCTTGTAGGGTAACCCAAGATGGACAAGTCATAGTAGAGACGTTAGACTGGAGAAAGAACCAGTATCTTTGCCAAAAAAACCTTAAGGATTAGCACGATCAGAGACATAACGATAGAGTCAGACTTGATGAACAACTAAACAACATATTTATGCCTAGAGCCGCTTAGTTGGGACATGGCCCTAAGGAATCCATTCTATATAGCTACGTTGAGTGAGGATGACTAAGTCCTAAACAGTGTGAATTAATAGTGCCAGGTGAGTAGGAGCATCCCTACTAGTGTCAGCAAGGTGAGTCCTGGGCATGGATGTTTTATATTCCATGGAATAGGATTATGGGTCAAGATTCAACTGAGAAATGGGTTATTAAAAGTCAGGCTGGAGCCCAATGTGAATTTATTATATCTGACAATCCACATGAGATAGTGCAGGACATGTACCTTGTGTGCATTAGAGGAAGGTTATAATACAATCAATATTGGTTCCTATGGCAGATAAAGGCTATTATTATGATAGACCAGTCACAAAGTATGTTATCTTGGGTAGAAAGATAATTGTAATATCCACCGAGGCATATATAGTAAGGAAAAAAAAACAACGTGCATGTCATTACCCAGAATCCTTAGCAGCAGTGCTGAGGAATTCTGTGGGGAAAACATGTCTCCTAACCTGCTTGCGATATGTACTGAGAATGTGTTTTTTTTTTTTGTTTGTTTTTTTTTGTTTTTTTTTGTAATCTGATTGGCTCAAGTTATGAAGACTAACAATCAAATTATAGGCTCAGAATCCAATGGAACCAACATTGCCGATTACTGCTGCATGTTTGAGGGGACCAGGGAGCTACCATGATACTTTGTTCTGTACAGTTGGTGCCACTCATTAGAATTCTGAAGCTGTAATCTGATTGGCTCAAGTGACAAAGAATAACAATCAAATTATAGGCTCAGAATCCAATGGAACCAACATTGCCGATTACTGCTGCATGTTTGAGGGTACCATAATACTTTGTTCTGTACAGTTAATGCCACTCATTAGAATTCTGAAGCTGTAATCTGATTGGCTCAAGTGACAAAGAATAATAATCAGATTATAGGCTCCGATTCCAATGGAACCAATGATAAAATGGCAGCCAACGTTTTGAGTTGTACAACTCCAAGCATCTACAAGTGTTCTTTCATATAAAACAAGTTATGGTTAGTTTACTTGTTGTATTTTTGTGTAATATGCACGTTCACCATTTGCTCTGCATCACTAATGAGCCTGTTTTCTTTGGGTCTCATTACCCCGTTCTGTGCAGTATATCTTCAGTTGTTGTGCTTGTCTGAAGTGATGAAGGTTTTCCTGATACCCCCCTCTCCTCTACCCCCACACAAGAATGGAGCCGAGCTGCTCCCTTTCATACCCCACTCCAAGCCTTGTTAATTTCACTGTGCTAATGACTCCCTCCTGGGGGTTTGATTTACGCTGCTGTCTGAGGGGGCTTTGGGTCAGGGGGCCATCTAAACCCCCACTCACAGGAAATTGTTATTTTAACCTGGTGGGAAGGGGTATTAAGGAGCTCTTGAAACAGCTGGAAAAGCCTTCATTATGAATAAGGGTAGTCAAAAACACATCCATGGCAGACAAGAGTGGTGACACGTTGTTTTTGTGGCCCTCGAGTACTGAGAGATCTCGCCAGGGACCAGAGGAAAGCTCGAGAGCAAAATATACAAAACTGTAAAGTAAAAAATAAAATCACACAAACTTGTACTATTTTGGGTTTTGTTTTTCTACTTCGGCTAATTACATTAAAACAAGCCTGTTGGTAATTAATGGTAATTGCGCCCGCTTTTCATTATAGTTTATGGTTTCAACTAATTATTAGGATATCGTCAGTAACAAGAAGGCTCGTTGTAAAAGATAAGTACGAAAGAAAATACAGATGTATCTGCAGTAAATATTTTTCGAAAAGTATAATGCATATCAATGAAGGCCTATATATATATCACTTTCACATATACTATCACTTTAAAGAAAAAGAAAGTGGATATTTCTGGAAAATCTTCCTTGTTTTGAAGTGTTCAATTTATATATCTATATCTATCTATATATATATATATATATATATATATATATATATATATATATATATATATATATATCTCTCTCTCTCTCTCTCTCTCTCTCTCTCTCTCTCTCTCTCTATCTATATATATATATATATATATATATATATATATATATATATATATATATATATATATATATATATATATATATAAATAAGTAAATCTGGGTATCTAGTTACTTTTATGTAATTTATTGTATTAAGAAGTGCTTATAAGCTCTGTATTTACTGCCTAAAATCAAACAAATAGTCCCTGTATGGGTCTGCCCACTGCAGTGTATGCAGACACAATATCTTTAGCTCTTGCTGTGATGTTTTTCATACTAACCAATCAGTGACCATCTCTCAGCAACATCCTGCAGCATGCTGCTGAAACTTTGTCCCTGATAGGCTAGGACACTACACTGCACATATTGGTTTATTGTTAGACAGTAAATACAGATCTTATAAGCACTTCTTAATACAATACAGTACATGTCCGTAAATGACTACACAGGGGTATTATATACCTAGTAACATCTAAGAACCCTCCTTATCCCTTTAAGAAATAACAACTCTGTTTTATTTTATTTCACTAATTCTTTCTCAGAATCTGTATTTTTTTTTTAAAGCCCAATATTGTGTTTTTTGCCCGTAAAAGACAACTTTACCAGTTTATGTTTCTCCGTGTTCATAACAGTAATGTAATAATGCAGTAAGTCCTGCCGTATCATGTATTGCCCTAACCGCGTTCCCTTTGTGTTTTCCCAGGTGGGCTTGCCGTGGATGGGCTTGGTTCCTGACATTTCTCTGGGATTTCAGTACATGGAAACACAATGATACTCAGGAGTAATATACTCACTGCCGCTCTATACAGCTTTCTCACCGCCGCCTGCTGTTTTGCCCAATCCGGTGAGTGTCATTGATTATTTATTATTTGATGCACCTTAAACACCCAGAGAAGAACTCATGCAAGCACTGGCAGTTTTAGCTGCCACATTCCCAGCTAGAAGCTTCTCTGGAATTCAAATGATAGAATAAATAACGCAACTTTCTAAACGTTTTTAATGTAGCTCTGCAAATGACTATTTTTAAATATACGACTGCAATGGCCCGTTATGCATTGCAGAGCACACAGCTTGGTTGTTAAAAGGGTTAAGAATCTACAGTGATTATAATCCATGTTCTTGCTGTGTGCCGAGGTCTTATCATATTACACATGTTATTATAGGGGTTTGGCAGCAAAAATACAACACAAAAGGCTGAATTTCCTCGGGCCCTAAACTTGCTTTATTCTTACAATAGTCAAATTATCCAGGTTTAAGCTCCAGAGAGGATTCTGGGTAAAGAAGGTAAATTATCTGTACTTTATACTTTCGGAAAATACATATAAAGCCGTTATACATAATGTATATCTATGAGGGCCCTCCTTCCAGGCTCCTATAAACAACGTCTATAAATCTTCCTGGTTTCTAAGTATTAGATACTTTTGTTGTGTGTGTGTGTGTGTGTATATATGTATATATATAATGTGTGTGTGTTTGTATTTATGTAAATTATCTATCTATCTATCTATTAATGTGTGTATAATCATCTATTCATTTAAAATTTATATATATATATATATATATATATATATAAAATGATGTAACCCAAGGTGATCTATAAGTGGATTTCAGGTTGTTGCTTGCCTACTTATCACCTATCAATCACTTTGCTGCTGGCGCTGTCGACAGAGAGAAGATTACAAGCTTGATGTGCCAGTGCCTATACTGCGTGTGTTATTGTTGGATACGTATGGGCATTTATCGTTGCAGCTGATGCATTACATATCACGTAGCCTGGCGTCTGATGAATGATGTGTGTGTGTGTGTGGGGGGGGTAAGAAATCCTATAGATTTGAATTGGAATATATGATGCTGACCACAGTTTGGTATATTAGAGGTGTAGGTAATTTGGTAATGAAACCTCCTATTGCTTATTTGAATGTAAAATCACTGCGTCTGGTTAGTAAAATCCTTATTTTAATGCGTTTTTATGTAAAATATGTCATTTCTTCTTTAATAAGTTCTTCCACCTGCCCATAAAACTGCTCCCTAAAATATAAGCTAGTTCATGTATTCCTGCCGCTATATATTGTCTTGCCACCTGCCTTTAGGAAGTTAGTTGTCGATAAATATTACATTCCTACCACTGATTTAATTGAGAAAAGTGAAATAATTGGGAAGACACATACTGAGCCCTAAAACCATCCCTAGAAAGGTTCGAGTGTCATGGTGAAAGATGAAGCAGTTGGACATTTGATGGGCATAAATGGTTTGGGTTGTAGATGTGAGGGCTATAGGTGATGGGCTTCTTTGAAAAGGCGGATATTTAAAGACACTCCACAGATCTGAACGCAAGAGGAGGGTTTGATAGGGAGAGGTAGAGGGAGGAGGTAATTAAGAGCAGTTCCGGCGAAGATTGAAGAGGCAGCTCGGGGTGTACTTGGAGAAGAGAACATATCAAGGGCTAGATTCACATACTAAAGATGGAAACCATTGGGAGTCAATCTACCACTTTTAAGGTGTATACTAAGTAAGTAGGGATGTCCTCCACCCATCATACTCTTGTCCACTTCAAGACCCATGACCACCATTTCAAAAACATGACCACTGTAGAGTGAAGTAGAGTAGAAGACACCATATAACATCTGCTTCTAAAACATGTAACTCTAGCAACTAAAAAAAAACAAATGATCCGGTTCTTTGATGCTAATTAATAGTTGTGTTGCCTCTACCTGAACCTGTGATGTCACTGAAAGAAAACAGACATGATGTCATAGAACTAAGCAGGGGAATTAGGTTAAAAAGCCAGTGATGAATCAAGCGGATCAATTCAGTAATTATACCAGTAATGGGAGGCAGTCTTCACCACATGTGGAAGACATTGTGGTTGGAAAATGATGGGAAATTGAGTCCAGTTGTGGATAATGCACAGGACAAATCATCTGCAGTGTCTGTGGATATAGGCACTGCCTAATGACATCACAAGGTCAGAGGGCACTGGCTCCTCTCCACTTGGATTATTTTTAACACAACTGACAAAGGGGAAAGAGAGCAAAATGGTAGAATATTATCTATTTAATATTTTTTTTAACAATCAATGTAAAGGAACATAAATTAATATATATATATATATATATATATATATATATATATATATATATATATATATATATATATATATATAATGTACTAGAGTAGGAGAATTTGTGTAATTTATTATGTTCTCAGTTTTTTAATGTGATCATCAGTTTAACTTTTGCAACCAACCCTGTAGCAAGAGATCTCCTTTAAGGTTTCCCCATATTGAGCTCCAACCAACAACATATGTTTTGTCAATAATTACTCATTAATGTAAGTACATTTTTAAAAAACAGAAGAGCATTTAAGGGAATCACATCTACTATGCTTTGTGTAAAAGTGTCATTGTCCCTTTGAACCCAATTTCTTATCTAGGTTTATTGATTAATCCTTCTCTACAATCAAACTGATCATGGTTTCTGTTTCTCTGCAGTTCGAGCTCCACAGTTCCTGGTTCAGCCTCTTTCTACGTTCCAGAAATATGGTGGCTCTGTCACTCTCAGCTGTTCCGTAGAGCCTGCTAGCGCTGCCATCTCCTGGCGACTCAATGGGGTAGAACTGGGAGCGGATGTCCCTGGGGTCCTCGTGTCTGGGGGGACCCTGGTCATTGCCAGTCTGAACAACGACACGGCCGGAAGATATCAATGCATCGCTCGGACGTCCGTTGGGGCATTAGCAAGTGTTCCAGCCATTGTGACCCTGGCCAGTAAGTACCAAACAAATGAAAATATGTTGTATTGCTGGACAGGATTAGTTCAGATTGTCTTCAACATATATAGGATAACTATTTCACATCGTAACATTTTATATCACTTCCAAAATGCACAAAATAGAGACTTCCCCATACAAGCTACATGTATTTCTCCAGTGGGCCACCATTTGTCTGACCTGTCTGCTATGACCTGCCTATCTTGGGTGATACTATATGGTATAGCTCATAGCTTCACGGAGGTACACGAAACCATCCACCACGACAATGTAGTGATAGAGAAGTGGTTGCGCTATTTACCAGGGTACAATAAGACCAAAAATAAAACAAATTAAGAGGTCATCGAGAAGTACAAACACAATATTTTGTAATAAAACACCAGAAATCTGAGATCCTCACACTGAAAAGCTTAGTCTACACCAGTGGCTCTCAACAGCTGGATCCCGGGACCTTATTTGTCGCTAATAATTATCAACGAGGATTGAGGAGAGCCTAACACTTTAAACATACCACTATCATACATTAACATTATAGTTGGATTATTGATGAACTTATCCGCAGTTGTATTCTATTCAAATCCGTGCAAAACTAGATGAAAATCTAATGTCCCATGTAGGATCAAAATGATCTGGATCTTAAAGCTGATGGCCATGAGCATTGGAAGATATCCAGACTGATAACCACTGATATAGAGATTCCCCAAGTATCCTCGTCTTGTCTCCATTGTCTTCCTGCAATTTTTCAGCAATTTCCTTACTTCAGGCAGTAACTTTGTAATATGTAATGACCCTAAATTGTACTGGGGGCAGGGTGTGTGACCCGTCCTGATCCCTGTGCTCTCACATTTCTGGGCTGGCTCATAATGGGGGTGGGGGATATTCTGTAACAGTAGGGGGGGGGGGGGTTGCTTTACTAGAAAGGCGTAGCTCCTATAGCAGCTCTGTATTTCATATAACTACATTATGTTGTTCACTTGATCTGTGATTTTATATACATTGATCTCTATGATAATTGAGATTGAGATATCATCAACAAACTGATACAGTGTTCTTCTTTTAGGAATGGTAAAATATTCAAAGATTGAAAGGATAAGAAAATCATAAGCGCATCTAGGGCCTCATTCAAATGCGATTTGGCCAATTGAATAGGGCTCAATATAAGCACAGAGCATATTTTGTTACACAAGTTTTTAGTTAGTGAACTTCTATCCAAAAACAAGGTCTTCACTAAGTAAAGAAAATATGCTCTGTGCTTATAGAGAGTCCTATTCAATTGGTTAACTTGCAATTGAATGTGGCCCCTAGTCTGCCCATTTACCAATTACCTAATAACGGAGTCTTTCCACCCATTTCCACTCCTCGCTTCCTTTAGACTATTCTGCTTATCTGCTAAGACTAATTTTGAATTCTTCATCATAATATCATACTATTATTTTAGTATTCTTAAAGTCTGGAATATATCTTAAGTTCATTTATCAATGTGTTTACCATCTCAAGCCTTACTTGTATGAAGGACTTGCATTTTATACTTTGGAGGGTAGCACCAGGACTACATAGAGATTAGAAGGTATGAACGGTCCTTGAATTTCGGTATACAACTAGTTTATTCTTTGGTATGAAGGTTCAGCCTGAGCACCGGCCAAGGAGTTGTATAAATGTAAATAAATATCTAACATCCATAACCTCCTTCCTGTCTGGTGGCTCTGCTCACACTGGGGTTAGGAGCAATGTTTTGACATTATTATTTGTTTGGAATGCAGAGCGGGCTGGGGTCTGCACCGGGTCTCTGGCCTCTCTGGCACACAAGGGGTTAGGAAGCCCCCATGGCCAAATCCTGCAGCTTGTGTGTCAACCTCTGAACCAAAAGAAGCCTGGGCTACATAACAATGCTGAATGCAGGTGAACATACCAGGAGTGGAGAGGGAGGGGGTAAGAACGCCCCCCCTTGAGATGGCAGGAGAGGAGGGGGTGGGGTAAAATGAGCCCCTTGTCATTAATCCTTAAGAGTTTTGGGACTTGGCCCAGGCTAGGAGAGTGAGATTGAGTTTCTCAAAACGCATTCCTGAGCAGAATAGGGACAGTGTTTTGCTTGTGAGTTGATAAATGAGCATGCAGGAGAGAAGCGGGGGAGGCCGAGTATAATGAGAGATATGATTACAGGGTATGGTTCTCATTTCTATTAACCCCTTTGTTGCTGGGGCACAGCATTTTGGCTTCAGGATACAGCTAGTAGTTTTAGATGTTGTATTGTGTTGCAGGTCGTAATGCGCTTAATGTAAGTCCTTATAATGGTGGAGGTTTGTGTTGATGAATAAAACGTTAAGACGTCTCTGCTCTCGCATTCAAGGCCTGGAATAGAGATAATATACTCGGATATATAAAATGTTTTGGGTCTATTTGTCCACCATCAAATGTTGCACTATGACCTTGATCTGTCTTGTGATAGATGTGAGAAGACTCCTATTAACTTAAAAGACTACCATAGTTTCAGAACTTTGTGACATATGCAACATTATAAACTATGAGTCCAAAATCGTTTGGTGGATCTGCTGGTTCATGGGTTCTTCCATCGTAGATAACTACCTGTATCGGAAGAGGATATCCTACTGACGACTGCCCTTTATTCAGTTCTGTTGTCAAGTGCCACTATTTAGTGACAGTCTTTCAACAAAACTGAATTGAGACGTTACCAGAATACATTGTTTCTCCCATTCCTCCCAAAGACAAAATGTCTGACACCATTAACATAAGTTAAAAATGAACATATTGCTAAATACCAGTTCATCAGAACCTAACAGAATTATGGCGCTTCATTGGCCCTATGGTAAAGTCTCACCCAGCTTCTTGTCATCGCATACTCATAACTCAATGTTTGAATGTGAATCTCAGTCTATAATGGTCCACTTTGGAAGGCAAGAGTTGAATTATTGGTCATAAACAACAAATTTCCTATTAATTAACAGGGTATATATTTGTTTAATAATTATTTTTTAAAGTTTTCATTAATCCTCGTTGAAGGTATCTTTCTTGATATGTCTACACTTACTGCAGGTTCTGCCTAAACCATTCTTTGACAATCCCATGAGTCCACCCCACCACCCAAGTGAATATAGGGGAACCTTCTCCTGTTACAGAGCGAAACAAGACTCCAATGTAACAAGGAACAAATGATCCGTGAAGACGTCGTTAGCCGATCACTTCTTATATGACATTGTTGGTTTCTTGTACAGGAGGTCCTTTTTTTTCTTTTAATAACTCCCTTGTTTCATTTTCTTGACTCTGTCCATGCTTGAAAATCAACATTGTAGAAGGAAACACAATGAGCTTTTCTGTCTTGCAGTGGGGCCCGTCAGCTCGTACACCTATCAGGTTTTCAAGAAAGTGTCCCTAAGGCCCCTAATTGAGATGAAATTGCTTAAGGTGGAATAGAATATTTAGCAGTTGTGTTGGCTCGACTGGGCCTCTTGAGTGTAGAATGTAAAGCCGGTCTGGTCCAGGAAACCGGGCCAGATCCCCCAGGAATCCTCAAGTCTGGGGGAAATATAAATGGTGCTGGTTTTCTTCTTCTTTTGAAGTAACAGGATAAAAATAGTGCTGGGCAGTCAGAAGTATTGCATCTTACAAACGCTTCAAAGCTCGTAAAATGTAGATGATGGCCATTGACCTAAACATTAGGAATGTATAGAGGTTGCTACAAATGTTGTTATTGTTTTGTCATTCAGTCGTGTCTGTCTCTATGTCACCCTATGTACAGACACATCTGTCAGCCACTGCCCCTCTGAGCTCCTTCAAGCTCATGTTCATTGCTTTAATGACCTCTCGTCCCTTTCTCCAATCTCTCCCAGCATCTTCTCTAGGGAATCCTGTCTTCTCATTAAATGGACAAAATAGCTGAGCATCACCCTCTGTGTTTTGTATTTGTAGGAAAAAAAGTTAAATATTTTGATGTGTTTGTTCTCTGAAAGAACTATAGAAAATGTTGGCATTGCAGCAGACTGTCCCATGATGCATTGCAGTTGGCATACTTTGTGATTTTATTTGACCACCATTGCTGTTTTTGAGTGAAACCGGTGTTATGACAGCCTGGAAGGCCTGGAGTAAAAATAATACAGCTACACATACTGTATGCAGGCAGGTGAGAAAGCTCAGATAGCTCCTTAAGTGAAGGGAGGAGGGAGCCAAGTGGGTGGAATACTGCTTGACATGTTATGAGTACCATATTTGACATATTATGAGTACCAGATCCCTTAATTCCCTCTATAGAACTATTTAAAGGGATAGTAATATGGAGTGGGGGTAGTATATAAATAGAGACTATTGTTAAGCTTCCCTTCATTACTTTGCATATTCTCTGTCTGTAATGATGTGAGATGAGGCTGCTTCACAATATTAGACACATTGTTTCTGGTGGCAAGGTGGGTGATTATTTTAATACAATACCCTTACTATTTATACTAATATGTCCAGTGATCTAAAAATGGTCATCAGATAATACCCTCAGTAGACTGGTTATACTTAGGACGAAATGTATTTAATTGTTTCTGAGCCAGCGATTTTATTAATAATAGATGGATTCTCAGTTGATAAAAAAAAATAAAAAACTGTTACGCCTTGGAATCACAGCTGTAATCTGATTGGATATTTGGAGCCAATCAAATTGCAGTCATGAAAAAAACTGGATAACCTCTCCCTCCCTCCTCAAACAGAGCTGAAAAGGTAATGTAACGGTACCCATCACTGTTTTACCCTGTTTTATGGTTATTATTATGGTTAAAATATGATCCTACTATTATACTGTATGTATGTTGGTTTATGCTCTGCAGAATATTAGCCCAGACTATTGCAGACCTTGGCATAATAGATAATCCTATTACAGAGACTCCTCATAAGATAAGGAAGTCTATTGTATAAAGTGTTTTCATTCTCAGACATAAGAACAAAGAAGGATGATCTAATCATTGTCTGATTGTATCAAAGTTGCCAGGTAGCCTCAGGGAGGTGTGACCCACCTATTGTCCCTCTATGTGTATTGTGTGGCCAAATATGGGCATGTGTATTACCTGTGGCCAAAGAGATGTGTATATATATTTCTGCACAACAAAATAAAGTGAGTAGTCTTGAACTCCCTATTGAGTATCGTCCAATATGGGAGGTTGGGAATGGTGAAAATGTAGTGCCTCTTGGGTATTTTACCGTATACCAGCGGAGATATTGGATTTGTGTTCCAACTCTGTTACAGGTAAAAATAGAAAAGTTCCATAAATATATATAACAGTGTACTCTTTCATCTAACACACTTCTGTTTGGGTGTAGGGTGCCCTTTAAAAGTCTACTGTAGGTAAGGTTTTAGAATGGAAAAAAAAAATACTGTGTTTTATGCAATTACTGGTTTTATGCGCTCTGTATGCTTTTTATGTTGTTCCTTATGTTTTACGAAGGTTAAAACCAGTGTCTCATGCTGCTAACTAGCAGACACTGTCAAACTAAGCAGTACTGGTAGTGTGTGGACCGCCCCATTTGGGCATGGTTTTAGGTCACAGCTGTGAAACGTCAGCTCTCATGAGAGAGAACAGGAAGAAAAGTGGCAGTTCCAGAAGGTGAGAATTTTTCACTCTGGAGGCTTCTTAGAAGTAATTGAAGTGTAAATTTGATATCACAATTAAATGGTTGAAGCTAGAACTAAATAACGTAGTTTTAACTAGGTTATTTAAGTCTATCTTCATCCATAAAACAAACAAAAATGTCCAAAAGGTCCACGTTTAGTGTCTGTGGAATCTACCAATTTGGGATCTAAGGTGGGAGGAGATTTTGAATGCATGCACAATAAGAATATGGCTGCTAAAGCTGCCATTGTTTTGAAAGTGATTAATGGAAAAAAAAGCTCATTAGTTTACAAGGACAGAAACAAATACTTGCATATAATAATTACAAATGTAGAGGCTGAAGTTATTTATTTATTTATATATATATATATATATATATATATATATATATATATATATATATATATATACATTGTCTTCTCATTTGCATGTCCCCGCCCAGTGGCTCAGAGTGCAGTACAATAACTGTATTTCTGGGATACCTGAGTAAAAAATAAGTTTCATAACTTATTTTTAGACTCGCAAATGGGCTTACAAATGTATTATTTGTTTGTTTTTATATATATATTTATTTTTTCACAAAAGTCCATAAAGACAAAAGAAAAACTGCCCACAGTGGCCCTTGGCGCTGAGCAGACATGGTATGGCGGGGGCTTTTTCAGACAATGCTGTAGATCGTCTGGAGGAAGCTTCTTGGAAGACTCGAGGCCCTTGGGCAGGACAAGCCAAATCAGGGGATTAAATGTGAAATTCTTTCTTGATTTTGACTGGAGACTTGAATCCTTCTCATTTCCTGCTCACTGGAGCCATGAAATGGGATTTTTTTCCACACATTATTACTCTTGGTTTAATACAGCCTGCGCTTCCAAAAAACAAGAAAAAAATAACAATATTGGTCAAAACACATATTTTTCAACATTATGATCTAGTTTGTTCCGTGATGATTCTCTGTGTTTCTGGCATTTCATTGTGTGGGCTGCAATTCATTGTTTAATAATCCCTGAATGTATTGCAGTTTATGTGGCTCTGGGGCTGTGATATGTGGAGTCATCTTTATCTACAGAGGATGTTTAAATAAACTTAACTTTTTGGGGAAAGTTGAACACTCAATTCCCTTTTTTTATGCTCATGAAAAGAAAATGGTGTTACGTCTAAATAAACATCCTCTATGTAAAGCGTTTTTTTTGTTATCTTTTGAGATTTTTCTCTCTGATATCACTTACAAAGAAATGATCAACCATTGAAATTCATGACAGTCCTAAAAGAGGGAAACCGATTTGCCTTCGTAGTAAAATCAATGTATTTGTTGCTCCCTCCACTATAGTCTGCAGCTTAATGTAAGAGCTGTGTTTAATAAAAAGTAAAATTGTATAGTTAATCGTAAATTTTTTAGTGTTTTTAATACTATGTTAAAGGGATATGGAAGGTTATGTACTTTTGTTTTATTATAAAGTGCTTAAACTGCCAAAAATCAAACAAATAGTCCCTGTGTGGTCTCTGCAGTACTAGATGTGCAGTGTAGTGTCCTAGCCTATCAGGGACCGCGTCTTATCAGCATGTTGCTCGGAGATGGTCACTGATTGGTTAGTATGAGACACTGCACATATATCACACTAATGAGATCAGTTAGATTGAAACAGTGCTGTCTGTGGGCAGGTCTCCCAACTCTTGCATAATCCATCCTGTATAATACAGGGAGCATAGGCCTAAAAGTAGCCGTGTACAGAGTCTGTGTATTCATGAGCTGCCGAGCACAGACCCATAGGGACTATTTGTTAGATTTTAGGCCGTAAAAATAGAGCTTATAAGCACTTCTTACAAAAATAAAGTATATAAAAGTAAATAAATGCACAGATAGATAGATAGATTGCAAAGTCCATATAGAAAAAAGTAGGGGTGACCGTGGGGGTTATTTACTAAACGAACTGCAAACAGCTTCAGTAGGAAAGTGCGCATTTCAAACTATATGGGAGCACATCAGACTTCAGAATCGCCCTAAATTAGCGCTTTTTTTTGCTCCTCCAGTATTATACACATATTTTTGAACTAGTTTTGCCTCCTCCTGCCCCAGTACTAATCTCTAGGGCAGAGCCCAGTAATCCCTTGTCAGTAATTCAGAGCATATTGGAGTTGCCTTAAACACAATACAGCTGGCACTAAACTAGTTAACGCTGCCTTGGCTGCGAGCAATGGACCCACCCTGCATGTCTTAAAGGATTAATCAAAATTTCAAGTGAGCCCCCCCCCTACCCCCCCCTCTATATTTTGGAACAAGGCAAAAATTCCTGTAGTATTAAACATGATGAGAGCAAATCATGTGTGTGACTGCTCTGCATTTCTGCCTTCACTCCTGAGCCCCCCCTGCCCCCCCTCATTGACCCCCACGCATTCTGCTCCATCCAAAATATCTGAAAGCGAAGGGCCAGGCTGTGTTTTGGGGCCGGCCTGCCAGGGGAGCAGGAGACACACTGGGAATGATTGCTTTAATCAGGAGGTATGTGAGTGAGATGGATTACCAAGAGGGTGGGTGCACAGACTCCAAAAACACTCAACTTCTGTTACAGCCAAAACCAAACATTTTTCTACAATTAAAGCGACAGCAACGCAGAACAATAACTTGCGTTCGTTTGTTTATTATTATCAGCATAATCTATGTATTAATTATTTTGTGTAGTTACCATTGTCCTCCTGATTTCTATAGGGTCAATCAGTTTTTATTTTTTTTACATATTTTTACACATTCAAATGTGAACACAAATGTCCTATTTATTTCTTGTCTCTGTACGGTGGAGGCTTCTATCACCTTTTGCCCACCAGAAGTTAAATGATGTTGTGGTTAATAACCTTCCCACAAAATCTATAGCATGAGTTGTGTACCAGTCCCACGCTGATGAGATCCATTTAAGATCAAAACAGCTGTCTGTGGGTAAGTCTGTTTGAGAGTAGGTCTGTTTATTTACTCAACCCTGTACGGTGGCGGCTTCCATCACTCTTTTGCCCACCGTAAGCTAAATGATGTTGTGGTTAATACACTTCCAACAATTTATACAGAAAAAGTAGGGGTAGCTACAAGGTCTAGTGTCCTTTTGCTTTTATCTATAAAATGCTGCTACAGAGATAAAGTATTATATTAATGCATAAAAGGAAAACATAATTCTGTTTGCAAGCACACCTTTTATGCTGATCTCCAAAGAGACAAAAATAATTATTAAAACATAACTTTTATTTAGGCTTTTAAAAATAGAAATATATACCGTACTTAAAAATATATATTGTGGGGATCACAGAGCAATTTGTATTGTATATAGTTAATAAAAACTTGATAATAACCTTAGAACCTCAGCAAAATTATGAGTAGATAATCATCTTTTTTATTACATAAGTCACTTTATTCATAGTGAATTTATAAAATTGGTGATTAATAAGGCTGATGGCCCTGGGCAATACCAAAGTTATACTTCACTTATATCTCCTGGGATACCAAGTATTAATACTAATATTTTAGTTGTAAACCCATTTGAGACTGTCTCATTGTCTTGTATTGCTTATTACTTTTGAAATGGAGCAGCCCTACTCTGTGTAGTTCCCACACGCTCTACTGAACAACTAGGCGTCCTAATGATGTCATCGGAAGTGCGACTCCCAACCCAATGCACATTTCCCTCAATTTCTTCAGGGATTTGTTAAAAATCTTGTCACAAATCTACAGCACAAGCTAGGAACCAGCTCCACACTGATGAGATAATTTAGATCGAAACAGTGCTGTCTGTGGGTAGGTCTCCTAACGCTTGCATAATCCATCCTATACTATACTTTAAAGCTGTGTAATACAGTGAGCACAGGCCTAAAAGGTGCCATGTATTGGAGTAAAGAGTAAAAATGCACTGTGGACTTATTTGCATGTCCCTGCCCAGTTTCCTAGAATGCAGTGCAATAACCGTGATTTTTGGAATTTTGAGCAGGAAATGTTTTTTTTTACCTATTTCTTTTTTACCTTGACTCTGGAATAGTCCAACATTTTTAATATCAGTAAAAAATTACTAGTATTAGTTTATTGTGATATTTGAGAAAACACAATTACCTTCAGTTGCCATTTTATTGCATGGCTTTGGTGGCTGAATGTGTTACGCTATTTTGTAAACTGTTTGTAATGTCATCTAGGAGGTTTCCATGTTTTCAAAAATTATTTTTGCACAAGTGATTAAACTCCAGATATAAAGTGATCATATTGTATATTTCTCAGTTATTATGTAAAAACGTACAATTGAAGAATTGGAACAAAAGTGCTATTTTTAATCGTTTGTGTGTCTGCAATATATCATGGTGTCCCAAAACCAGACATTACCCTTTAGAAAAGACATCTTCAAGAGCCAAATAGCCTGAAATAAACTTTATTCCACTTTTTTTTTAAACCCCTTTTCATCTGTTAAAGGTTTCATCTGGGATTGTTTTTCTCCATCAGACGTGCCATGAAAAAAAAAATCATTGAGATCTTGGAACTGTTATTATGTTTTTATTTGCTTGATTGAAAAGCCATAAGAAAAATTCTCTAAAACTTCAACCTGGAGATTAAAGGTGATTTGGAAAAAAAATAGCTTTTTTATTTTTTACAGTATAAATCTGGTTTTAAACACTTCTCTTTGAAATCTAGCAGTTTTTTTAACGTCGGAAACATTTTGATGTTAAATTAGATTTTTAATACTTTATTGAAGATGGCCAATTCGGAGTTGTTTTTTGTTCCTATTAAGACTTTTTATAACTTCTGTCTGGCAAAAGTTTTTTTTTCACTTATGGTAATAATTATTTTTTTTCCTTTTATATAGTTCTGATTTTGTGCCTGCAAAAAGTCTGTAGAAATGGCTTTCTTGGAGAGATTACAATCTAATTTTGGTGCCGGGGGTACTGGGTTTCATTCTTTTGTGTGCAAAAAAATGATTTAAGTGTGCAATTTTGTTAAATATCAAAGAAAAAACTAAAGACAAATAATTTTTTTTATAATGGCACAACTTCTATATTTTGAGATAATAGAACTTAAAATATTTGACTATTTACTTAATGAAAATGTTGGGAATGTGAACATTTGTAGATAAAATGTGCAAATAAATGAAATGTTTAAAAAAAAACCGGCTGAAATAAGAAGTAACAAAATAATGTTCTTTCGGAAGTGTTAATGTTTATAATACTTGTTTAGTTAATAATGTGAAATAAATAATAAAAATGATTATTACATCCTCAGAATAATGTATTTTATTGGATACAGAGGTGAGGTGGAATCTCTCTAATTCTTGTAGTGTTCAATGAAGTCTTGAAGATGAAGTGTTATAGATGTTCAGTGTTTTAGTGAATAAGATAAGGACTAGAGGGATCCCATCTCGTTACTGAGAACTCACTTTAGTTAATTAAGCCCAGTGATAAAGGACTTGGATTAGTATTAGATTACAAGAACAAGAAAGACATTGAGGAAGAGGTCAAAATTAGAGGGGTCTGGGATTTGTGTTCTATTACACAAGAATGAAAGAAATTCCAAAAGGTCAAAGTTAGACAAGCTTTGGATTTTTGATTTATTACACAAAAAGAGAGATCCACCAAAAAGTTAAAATGAAAGAGAGACCAAGGACTTGTTTTCGATTACAAGTGTCTTCTTTGGTAGAATATGTGCCAGAGAAGTCTTGAAATGGAAAAGAAGAACGTCTTCATGGTTAAAACTTATTTTATTTAACATATTTTATCACTTTTCATCTTACCTTTGAGGAAGATGTCTTTCCGTTCCTTAAAACTATCCACATATATGCTGTAGGTTATCTTTTGATAAAAAGTTCTATACTTAAAAAAAATAAAAATAATGCCTTTGATCATTGGGTTAAATACCATATTGTATTAATCATAATCTTGTCTAGGCTCCTTTCTACTTCTTTAAATTATGTCATTATTGGTAGCTACTCTTGGCTGTAGTTTTTCAGCTGGCTACTCCTTAGAAAAAAATGCATCTCCATGTTGCATCTTCCATTCATCCCCTCCTCGTCTTACACTGAAAGGACCTATGTTGTCGGTTCTAGTGCTATTAATGTACCAGTAGAAATTTTTAAGATTGATTTTACCTTACTGTGAGATTGTTTCCTGTTGAAAGCAATGAGTTGTAGACATTTAGTGGGATGCGGCATCCTCCAGAAATAATACCACATCACAGCGAATTAAGTAAAAATCCCACAGCCAAACGTGAGAAACAGGTTTAAATAGCAACAACTTCCTAGTCCGTCGCCCAGTTTAGCACCATCCCATATATCTAAGGTCAGCCATGGAAAGCGGCTGGTTCCTTCACGAGGGAAACCATGAATGTTTATCAAGAGCTAATGCAACCCAACTCTAGACACATACACAACAACATGGAGTTATTGTTATTTTCAAGATATGATTTCTATAACCGTTTTATTTTAATTTGTTTGTTTTTCACACATAGTACTAGAAAATGCATTTATGTACAAAATCAGACATATTAGAGGGTCAAGACTAGTTTTGGTGTTGAAATTAAAACATTTGCTCCGTCACCTTTAAATGCCCACATGTTTTCTAGCTATACATTTTTACTAACCAGGGAGCCCTTGATCATACTATACTAAATCCATGAAAATATATTTTGGAGGAACATCTTTCCACAAATAATATTGGATTGAGCGTTATTGTTTAATAAATTCAGTTTTTTTTTTTTTTTATAAAGGCGGAAAATAATGACATGAACATGTTGGAGAAACACAGAGACACATATCAAATTACCAAACCCATAAGTAAAGCAAGAAATACAAACTATTTGAATAAGACATTGTGATTGATTTGGGCAGAGAAGTTCTGTCTGAGAAGAATCTGTCCTATGGCAAGACATGAAGACGATATAATGTTGACAGTTTGATGTTTTCACTGCATAGAGGTCCTAGATGGTTCTAAGATTTGTGTGAATGGGTTCGCTGTTTCATTACAATATTATTTTTTTTTATCTCTTGATTGACTTTTCCAACAAAAATGACTATTTGTACTAGCCATTTTGGTTTCTAAATTACATTTTTTTCTGAGCTATACACCATTATCTGGGTCCGGATCAAAAGCACTTGCATGTTTCAGTATTTGGGTTCACCTCGTATATATCCAAGAATGATTTTAGCTTCTAAAAGTGGCTGGTGAAATGTTTTTGGTGGTGTTGTTCAGTCATTCAGGTTATCTGAGCAAAGATACTGGAGTGGATTGCCAGTTCCTTCTCCAGTGGACCGCCATTTGTCTGACCTTTCAGCTATGACCTGCCCATATTGGGTAACCCTACATGGTATATCTCACAGCTTCACCAAGATACGCAAGCCCCTTCACCACAATAAGGTAGCGATCCAGAAGGGGGGAATGTTTTAGTGTTTTTTAAATAGAACCCAACTTGATTTTCTGGTGTCCATTTAAGAGGAAATCAGAATACAAAATAGAAAATATTACGTGGGTTTGATCCTTACCCAAAGATCACCTTATAATAGTTAAGCAAATAAGGTACCTCTTTTTGGATGTGCTTATTGGTTAGCAAGTATTGGAACCAGATAAGATAGAAACATCCAACATCAGCTATCTCTTTATTAGATATATAACTCTTAGAACAAGACCTCCACACACCAACAGCCCTTCAGGGATGAAAGCGTTTGGTTATGAGCTGCATTGGGTCTGTTCCAATGTAGTAATGACTAGCCATAACATGTACTTCATCATTAAAAGGGAGATGATTTGTAATACCTCAACATTTCAGATGAAGTGAAGGAACGAGCGCTTAGCATCATCTGTACTGCCTTTCTCTGCAAAGAAAGAGCTTTTGATTTTCTTTTAATTAGAAGCAGAAACTAGTTTTACTTCTCCCAGGTCATGGAGCAATGTGCGTCTAGAAGTGAGATTCCACTGGGGATCTGAGCCTGTACACTTGCCAGGAATTATTTATTGGCTGATCCCTCTCCAAGGCCTTGGCCTTGGTTTCTGCCTGCTTTCCATCCAGGCAAAAGAAGAAGAAAAAAAAAAATCAACTGCCAATTCAGGGGAGGGCTGTGACTGGAAGGAGAGACTATGAAATCAGGTCTCCAGCCAGTAATGACAGAAAGAATGAGTGTCTGAGATGGCAGGAGACTGGGCCTCCATAGGGGAGGTGAATGGCTTTGCCGGATTTGAACACAAGCGTTTGATTGATGGGAGCTGGCTGATAGGTAGAGCGCTTGTGGAATGTACTCTGGGAGGTTGCTGTAAAAACAGCTCCTAATGGATTTCTCAAATGTACCAGCATGCAGGCTGAGCCAGGTGTCAAGGCAAGAAACCAGATATATCCCAGCCTGCTTTTTCCATCTCTGTTTGATGGGATACCTACTGACCCTCCCCCATCGTATTAACCTCTTCACTACAGATGAAATATAAGTTAACCAATGAATGTTTCTCTTGTATCTGCCCATACCTGCAAGCCGTGAACGTAGTTTATATCCCATGATTCTATAGTTTATGGGCACTGTGATAATCATCTAATTTTAAAAATAGATGGATTGTTGTATTTATTAGAAGAATCCTTTGCAAAACCTTGATAACTTACTTGTGAAGTAGTCCTAGCTCCTCTGCTTTCTTCTCCAGCAGTTTTTTTGTTTTCGCCCCTAGCCACATGGGCTGCTAGCCACCAATCAGAGTTAATATTCTGCAATGCTTTTTTCACATTATGGTACTTTCTTTAGTAATTTGTTGAACAATTTATGTAACAGTCCTCCTATTTTTAAATATTATTTTTTAAATGAAACATAGATTTGAGGACAGATAACAAGTCAAAAGGCCCATCTGCCCTGCCTTTTCTGTCTACCTAAAAGTTTGGCTTAATTAAGCTTTTGGGTAGACATGCTTAAATTCCTTGACGACCACTTCAACTGGAAGAACGTTCATTCATTCTTGAATTGTATTAAATCCTTTGATATATTTAAAGATTTCTATCACATCAATTTAATATTAAATTAAAATTTCCAGTGTCTCTCTAACAATGATATTTTAATTGTTAGAATATTTTTTCTTCACAGTGTCTTTTAATTATATAGTATTCTAGAAGTATTTACCATGTTGTTTGTTTGTTTTTCCTCTCCAGACCTTCAGGATTTTAAGGCTGATACACAGCACGTGATTGAAGTGGATGAGGGTAACACAGCCGTTATCGCCTGTAACTTGCCAGAGAGCCACCCTAAAGCCCAGGTTCGCTACAGTGTGAAACAGGAATGGCTGGAGACATCCAGAGGTGAGACGAAACTTCATACAATTTCCTTCCATGAGACAGACATTTACTTCCTTCAACTCTGTGAGATTGATCTTCACATGAGTGTCTTCCATGAGACAGACGTTCACTTCCCTACACTCTGTGAGACTGGTCTTCACATGAGTGCGTTCTATGAGATAGACCTTCACGTGCCATCCCTCCTTGACATAGACCTACATGAGACAATCATTTGCAATACATATATATGTATACATTGGTACAAGAGAAGCTGAGCGTCCTGCCCCATTAAGAGCTTGCAATGTATGATGTAATTATGGTGGTAGTGACATGAAGTGAAAGCATTGCTTGATGAGTAGATGTACACCCACAAAACCAATGCGATTTAAAAAACAAACAAAAGTAACCAAGACTAACTACAACATAGCTACCTCTTGGTGCAGAAGTCCATGAGGCCAAACTGTATGTAAAGACTTATTCTTTGAAACTGACCAAACACAACCACTTCTCCATGAGACAAACTTCCAGACTGTGATCAGTACTAGAGATATATCATACCACACCCTTCATGGGAGCCTAATGTCACCCACTGGCCTTCCAGGACACCAACACCCCAACACGAAACAGGTTTTTAGACATCCCTCACTTCCCGAGACACATTGACCTTCTATGAGACTGCACACATAATAAGGAGTAGGAGAAGTATTTCCAGTCTTCAAGAGCCGTCATAGCAGGCATACAATAAGGTGTAATGTGAGGATCTTCTCAGAAGGCTGCCTTTAAATTAGTTTCCATCAATATCTATTGCAGGGAAGTAGTCATGCAACAATGTTATTGGGGAACAGATAAAGGACGGTCCCATTGGTCAGATGCCAGAAGACAACTGATAGGGGATGAATTGCTTGTTTTGTGTATAAATACAGATATATTGCTAATCCACAACTAAATAAAACAATGAAACCTCACTGCGTGCCACTACGGTGGTTCTTTAAATAATATTTTAAGGTGTTATATATTCATGGCACACACTCTTTACATCTATCGTAGTAAAATAAAACTTCTATGAGCACAAACACACAGTGAAGAAGCCCCCAAAGGTTCAAGTGTCTTCCAACTTGTCCTTGTCTGCTTTGGGTTTCTGTATCACTGGGTTCCTTTGCTCTGGATCACAGGCTTCCTGAGCTGAACTTGCCAAGGCAGCTGAGCGTGTGTCCTGTATTTTTTTCCAACTTTAAATAAATTATCTCTTTTCCTTTCAGTGACTAAGAGGCCCTGTTCTTTTTCAGGATGCAGTGCCTTTTTATAGATCAGCTTGTGAGTTCTGCTGAAATTTATTTGGTATATTTGCACACAAGACAGTACAAGTCTCTTCTTTAAATGACTCCTGGATAAGAGACTTGTGAGATCTCTAAATCTTAGACTCTATTTTAATTCTCCTCCAAAACACTTGGACCCCTTACCAACTAAATATACTCATTACAGATGCAGTTCTAGATTTAGGGACCACTGTGCAAAAAAAATAAACAAAAAATAATAATAAAAAATAATATATATATATATATATATATATATAAAATATCCTATGGATCCAGCACGCCAGGCATATCTGTCAGCCACTGCCCCCTCAATTATCGAATCTATCCATTTCCACCTCTGCCGTCCCCTTCAATTTTATTAGTAGAAGTGCTATAACCGGGCCATTGGCTGTGCCACTATATAGTAGATTGTGCACAGTAACACTGCTTTCCATTGAGCCTGGTATACAGGAGTCCTGGCTCCCTGCCCTGCACTGACAGTTCACTTACTCACATGTCCCGGGTTGTGAGCACAAACACACCTCATCCATGGGACGTGCCTGGAGCTGCACAGAGCCCGGACTGACAATCCTCACTGATTTAGAAAGTCAAAATAAGAGGATCATAAAGTAGAGGCTGTCTCTCGGGTGAGTGAGCAGAGCGAACGAGAGACGCCTGAGGCTCAGATCAGTACAGAGTGCTCTTTCCATTTATACATCACGGGGCGACAGAGACATTATCTCTTACATCAAAATCCCTGCAGCAAAGTATTACCTTGTGTGTCTTTATTTAACCCCTGAATTGACAATGCAAAGGCTTTAAGGTTAAAGGAATATATGGATTTGATAGAAGATAATGATCATTCTATCTACCTAAAAGCTTGATTTTGTAAAACCCCGGGCCAACTTTATATTTATCCTAGGCATGCTTAAATCCCTTAACGGTGTGTTGCCCTACTACTTTCATGAGAAACCTGTTCCACTAATCTACTACCCTTCTGTGAAGTAGTAGTAGTACTTCATTTCCCCTAAATTTCCCCTTCAAATCATGACCTCTTTTTTTTCCCTGAAGTTCTTTTCTGCTGATCTTTAATAAATGCTTTGATATAGTTGCAGGTTTCTATCATATACCCCTCTCCCTTCAGTCCTCTAGTCTCTACATATTCAGGTAATTAAATATTTTCTTAGTTTTTTGTGTTCTAGATCAGTGGCGGCTGGTGACTTTCCAAGGGAGACAGAGACCTGCCCCTCCCCTTAAATTTACTCCGCCCAAAAGTGGAAACTCCTCCCCTTCACAACATGTTACCTCTGTAGGCCCTGCCCACCGACACATACTCCACCCACTTACTTTATTTTTCCCCCCTGTTACTTTACGTACATATTATCTTGATGAGGCTGAAGTGGTGCTTGTTCTGCTCACTTTTCTTATGATGGGAAGTGCTTGCATTTTCTTGATGGCATGCAATAATTAAATAGAATACATATAAAACATGTTAGATCAGGACATTTAGCCGTGGCAGCTCATAGAAATATACATAAATGATCCCATAGAGAGAGACAGGGATGGAGAGAGAGGGATGGAGAGAGCGAGAGAGAGAGGGGGATAGCGAGAGGGATAGACAAGCAAGCAGTAAAGAACAATTCAGCATAGAAGACAGGATTTCCAAGAGAATACCCTGATGATGGAAAAAAATTAAGGCATAAGAATAAGGGGACGACAGAGGAGGAGATTGATAGATGAGGTTATTGAAGCAATGAACATGAACTTGAGGAAGCTCAGAGGGTAGTGGCAGACAGATGTGCCTGATGTGCTATGGTCTATAGGGTCACAGAGAGATGGACATGACTGAACAACAGCACAAAGACTGCATTCAATATATATAGACTTCAGCACAAAGACTGCATTCAATATATTAAAATTAGTAAAAAAAAATTGTATATAAACTATATACTCACAAATGTTTTTTTGCACTAAGTAGAAACCATTGTTTCAGTATCAAATTAAAAGCAAACTGTCATGACAAAACTATTAGTCTTCATTATGAAGCTGCCTATATCTATCTATCTATCTATCTATCTACATGGTGCCTGGGGAAAGAGACAAGCAATATGAGAGAGATAGTACAAGTCACACAGAGATAATAAGAGAGTCACAGAGAACAAGAAACAGACAGTGCGAGAATAACAGACAGACAGAGACTACTTCCCCGGCCCTGAACATCTCTATCAGCATGGCACCTATCACTGAACTACATCTCCCTGTATGCACTGCATACTGCAATTTAGCAGTCCTAATTGGCTGGGCCAGTGGAAGTGATTAGCTGGGGTTTGCCCCAATGGGTCTCCACAGCTTCAGCTCCCTCCCAGTCATTCTGATTGGGTGATGCTGTGTTTGATAGACAGGCTCATTGCTTTAAATCAAGCACAGGCAGCATTGTGCTCTTGTCTGTAGTACAAAGCAAGTCACCAGCAGGGGGAGATGTGATAAGGGGATAAGTCAGTGTGTTTAACTGCTTGCCCTAAGGATTCATTATTTAAAGTGACAGCAGCAGATATAAAAAAAAATAAAAGATTGAACATGATATAATTATTATTTATACTTATATTATTTAAAATAAACACGTTAGTGATGGGGGATTAAGTCCGGGCATTCATTCTGGGAGGGTGGTTGCCCATTTGCCACTATGAACCAGCCAACCCTTTTCTAGACTATGAACCATTTTAATAGCGGAATTGTGCAGAATTTATTAAAACCCTATTGGAGATGCTATCCCCAGAACTGTAAACAATTATCTCAGTGAGGACAACCAGATATTGTATAAAAAATGTGGTTAAGTACCTAAATAGCCTACCTCATGAGCTTGATGGATATCAGAGTAGCTAACAGATGTGCGTGGCAGCTGCATTCCATAGCGTCATGGAGAGTCAGACATGACTGAATAACTACAACCAACCTACACGCAGTTCATTTCACATTGTGTTTAAGTGGCTTTTGCTACAGCAGACACCAACTGTTCATTGAGATGTGCCTGGCGTTACAAAGTTAGCAGACATGATCTAGAAAGCTTCAGGCAGATAATTATTTGTACCTCATCTCTGTGAGAATCAAGTCAAGACAACGTGTTGCAATGATGAGGGGATCTATTGAAAGGATACTACTTTATCTGAGAGTATAGAAAGTTCAGGAGGGCCGTATGTGTTTGAAAGATGTCTGGAGAACCAATGATGGAATGAAGTTTGGGCAAAACAGGCCTAAAAATGATGAGGCAGAAGGTCATATTCACAGTAGGATATTGATATAGTTTTAGTAGATGCTTAAAAGACGTTCATACTTTGTGGAGAAGTGTGTGCTAGGATCTAAGGATTTTCAATAAGGAGGATAATGGGTAGAGCAGGATAATACTTGACTCTTGTTCTGCTTAGGTTTTTATGTTCATGGGATTTCCTTTTTGTGCCCACAGATAACTACCTGATCATGCCCTCTGGTAACCTTCAAATAGTGAATGCCACACAAGAAGACGAAGGAACATATAAGTGTGCAGCTTATAACCCTGTGACCCAGGAAGTAAAAACCTCTGTTTCCAGTGACAGACTTCGAGTTCGCCGTAAGTCATTTGGATGTATATCTTGAAGGGCTGATACAGAGCATATAGCAGAAGTACACGAAGGACACACATTTTATAGAAAGAGGAGTAGCAGTATTCAGTTACCGGACGGCAATGCATGGCCTTGAAGGAAATATATGAAGACAAAATATTAGGGGGCTGTGGATTTCCAATAGTTATAGCGACGAGAGCAATAGTCTGTGAGATGAAACCCTCTACATTTAAGATAAGATATAGCATTATAGTGCATGCTAATGAAAGGGCAATAGTGCTGATTGCTTTTTTTCTTCTGTAGATTGTGTTACTGGGCTCCTATGTATTTTGTTGCTCTGGTGCAATCTCCAATGAGCTATGTCTTCTCCTCTCCAGGCTCCACAGCAGAGGCTGCCCGTATCATCTACCCTCCCACAGCACAAACCATCATTGTCACAAAAGGCCAGAGCCTCATTCTGGAGTGTGTGGCCAGTGGAATGCCACCCCCGAAAATCACCTGGGCAAAGGATGGAGCAGACATTGTTGGCCACAACAAAACCCGCTTTCTGCTCAGTAATCTTTTGATAGATGCCACAAGCGAGGATGACTCTGGCACTTACACTTGCACGGCCACCAATGGCATGGGGGATGGAGGCTCTGCTTTTATCTTCTACAATGTCCAAGTGTTTGGTGAGTGCCTCCAATAGCTTTTTATATACATTAAGTTCAGTGGACAGGTGATTGGCTAAAGGATAGGCATCAGAGAGTCATAGTTAATGGAATACAGTCAGAAGAAAGGATGGTTACCAGTAGAGTACCCCAGCGATGATTGATAATGATTAGTGATATTATTAATGGGCTTCAGTGGAAGGTTTGCATCTATGCAGACAATACAAAATATATAAAATAAGTTTAAGAGTTCTTTAGAAATCAATATATTATTATAAAGTGTTTAAAAAAATTCTAATATTGTCAAGCAGTTTCATGTAGAACCATAGTTCAAGACAAAGTTTTAATACATTAAATGTATGGGTAAAATATAACAATCCTAACTGACTGACGAAGCTGCTAGAGCAAGGAGGCATTTTGGCATAGTACAGAAAGAGACAATTTACATGCCAGATAGATACGTTTGGCCTTCTATTGTCATGCAGTCACCAAAAATGTTAGCATAACAGATTATGAAAAATGTTTAATCATATAGATGCCAACAGTGTCTGGTTACAGTTTCCAAACCAGTTGGTACAGTTAATAGAACTCATTGTAAACATGGTTTGGACAAGTTTAGGCAGAATTTAATCTTTTGTAAATAAAAAGGTGTGGAACTAAAAGTGCTGCACCTGTGCACCCCCATAAAGTGACAACGTGGTCAGGGCAGTTTGAACTTTGTGTGATGGTTGTTTTTCCTCCTAACAGAGCCGCCAGAGGTCAACATGGAGCCATCTCAGCCGATCATCTCATGGGGTCAGACGGCAAAGTTCACATGTAAGGTGAAGGGCAACCCCCAGCCATCAGTGGTTTGGTTGAGGAATGCTGTACCCCTACTCTCTGACCTGAGACACAGACTCACTAGGAAGATGCTGCGAGTCTATAATGTGGGTCCAGAAGATGATGGTGTGTACCAGTGCATGGCTGAGAATGAAGTGGGCAGCGCTCAGGATATGGCTTTACTGATAAGCACCAGGACAGGTGAGAAGTTTATAAAGTTTGGACCTGCTGGTAACCAAATGTTTCATTATACAACCATTGTATTATTCATCTTCACACACTCTGGCAGGGGTCACGACATTCTTCATATTAGGGCATAAGTAGGCAGGGAAAAGTCATACAGCTAGTTTTTAATTAGGAGAAAATGGAGGCCTCTAGGATACATTCGTGAAGGTTGTGTGTGCACTTTTACATTTCTATACAGACGGGTCTGCTTCAAAGCATATGTGGGAGAAAGGAGGTTGGTGTCAAATTCAATCATAAATAACAAGTGCCTCCTGCCTTTTTCTCCCCCCTCTCTCACTGATAGATAAAAAACACACCCTCATGCTCTTGCCCTACATAATAAGAATCTTGAAAAAATCTATATTACTGGTAATTTTGTTAGTTTGTTACCAAATTCACTAAAGTGCAGGTTTTCTTGAACTACAGTGGTACTAATGTGTTCATTTTAGTTACAGTTTATCACAAAACCTACCAAAATAAAACTTTAGTCCCAAGTATTTTTTTTTAAATATTGTTGCAACCTGTTGACAAGTGTATATAACAAGGAATTTGGGGGTTTAACCTCACAGCTACTGATATATATTTTCTGTCTTGTGGGCGTAGCTGGGACATTCCTGAACCCAGCACCGGACGTCCACACTCAGCCCCCAACCTTCCCTCCAGTGGCTGATGACAAACAACTGTTGCTGAAGGCCCAGTGGAAACCTCGGCCCCCCACACCCGGGCTACCTACTCAATGTCCACCAGACAAACGGAACATTCTCCCTCCAGAGGCTCCAATCATCCTCAGCTCGCCCCGCACTTCTAAGACAGATTTCTATGAGTTGGTGTGGAAGCCCAGGCATGATGGAGGCGCCTCGCCTCTGTTTTACACCGTCAAGCATCGAAAGGTAGGGTTGGTCACTTTCATTGATTTTTAGTTTTAATTAATAGGGTGTAATTATTGTAGCATGATATGGTGTACTGACAACCTCTAAATATCAGAATGGTATCATAGGTATTGCTAATCCGTGACTAAATAAATACATGAGACCCACTACTTCAGCAGTTGACCCCACTGTCTCTGTCCATACAGCAGGTGGTAAACGTGACCGATGAATGGACAGTCTCACGTGTCCCAGGATCACAGCAGAGACTGACCCTGACCAAGCTGGACCCTGGGAGTTTGTACGAGATTGAGATGGCTGCCTATAACTGTGCCGGGGAAGGGCAGACTGCCATGGTGACCTTCAGGACTGGTATGCAAAATTCACATTTGAACAGAATCTGTTGATGTAAAAATGATTATTGTGAGTGATCTCATTTGACCAAAAAAATTGTATTTTTATGTTATCTCTGTATGTTTGTGATAAATGGAGGTTTGTGACCGGTCTTATGAATGTAGATATACTGATAAGCCATTGTTGCTCTTTCCCCCGTTTAGGACGCCGTCCAAAGCCAGATATTGTAGCGAGCAAAGAACTGCAAATTCAGAAAGATGACCCTGGAACAAGCACCCAAAGCAGCAACCAACTGGATAACAACCGCCTCTCCCGTAAGAACCACACAAAGGGCAAAGAGGCTTTAAAAAAAAAAAAAAAAATGTCCAATATGTGTTACCTTGTTTTAGATATTACAAAAAGGTTTTTTTGTTAAGAACTTTTAAGAATGTACCTTTTAGTTTTTGTTATTTGTTTTACTAGAAATGGTCATTGATGTAGTGTTTCCCCTGAATATTTAATATTTTGTGTCAATTCCAGAAAGTGAGTTTATCATTTTTGCTAACATTATTAGTCAAATTATTTTGTAAACACTCTACTACAATAACTATATTTGAATTAAACAAAATGACTATTAGTTATTCATCATTGTATCTTATGTATTACAGCTCCAGAGGCTCCTGATCGCCCAACAATCTCAATGGCTTCTGAGACATCCGTGTACGTGACATGGATCCCAAGAGGAAATGGAGGGTTCCCCATCCAGTCTTTCCGTGTTGAGTACAAGAAGATGAAGCAACCTGGGGACTGGGTTCTGGCCACCAATGATATTCATCCATCCCGACTCTCTGTGGAAATCGGGAACCTTGAAAAAGGTAACCAAAATATTTCCAAATAGGTTTGTGTGTAGGATAGAATTCGGGCCAAGGAAAATGGCAACTTATTCCATCTTTTTATTTATTGAACTGCAGTAACGGTCTTGTAGGACTGGCGTCCACTCTTAATACATCATTCCACAGTTTTTTTTTTGCACGGGGCTGGATCAGTTCAGTAAAAAAAAAATAATCAAATAGTGGTTCCTGTTTGGAGATTCCAGTGGCATCTTATCTTATATTTTAGTTTATAAACATATTTGTATCAGAATCACAAATGCAGGGTTGTATCTACCAGATATACACAAAATATTAATTAGATAAGGAGTTCAAGCAATTCTGGAACCGCTCCCATGATGGGTTCCAGCACAGAAATATCTCTGAATGACTTTTATATAGTTAAAGTGAGGGAGTTTAATTCACTAATTTAGTAAAGAGCATGGAGCCTGCTGAGCTGTTTTAATCGTCCAGCAGATGTGGGACTGTTAGACTTGGCACACAAAGATGGACACTGGCAAAGAAACACATTTAAACATTACAAAGTTCTTTTATGGGGTGTAATGGCACAGTTCTTAGCTAACAGAAAAATTAAGTTGTCTCCACGTCCCAAAGCAATTTTCAGGTTTTCTGGAGACCACTGTTCTACACTCTTTACTGAAATATCCTGAATCCTTCTCCGCATTTTCTATGGTTTGTGTGGCAAGATAGAGAGGGGGTGATGCAAAGTTTGGGACATGTAACTGGTATATGAATAGATTTTGTTTACGAAACTCAGAGGCCAACATCACAAATCTATATTTTCAATGATTTACAGTACCTATTATAGTAGTCAGTCCCAGAGACCTTATCTGTTGGTCCACAGGAGCAAACAACAACGAGAGCCTGATGCTTTAAACACAACACTAACACTAGCCACAGTTATACAGAGAATATTGAGGTCTTATCTGCAGTTAAAATGCACTATATTCAAATATCTGCAAAAGTTGATGAATGTTTAATGTCTCATGTTATATCCGTATCTTAAAAATGTTTGGAATCTCATGTAAGCACTGGAAGGGAACCAGCCGGGCACCAGATCAAGAAGGTTGAATGATACCCTTTAGAGCAAACAATTTGCATTTGATTAAGGGTTAGAGATTTTTAATGATGTCATGGTATGCTGATGTATCTTATGATGATGTCATGGTCTATCTCATAGGTACCTCATACAAGTTCAGAGTGAGAGCATTAAATATCCTGGGAGAGAGTCAGGCCAGCGCAGCATCCAAACCCCATGTGGTGTCTGGCTACAGTAACCGTGTGTATGAGAGGCCAGTCACTGGACCCTACATCACCTTCACCGAGGCTGTCAACGAGACAAACATTATGCTCAAATGGATGGTAAGATGGCTACTCCAAATCTGCAGCCATTGTGCTGAAAATGTCTGTCTTGTAGTTTTGCTTAACAGTACATTGTTATTTCAGATTAATGGCTAAGTGTTGAATGTTATGTGGTCCACTTCTGGGATGTTCGTATGTAGAGCATTCCCAGTTGGCCTAAATAATAATAATAAGGCTTTAACATTTTGGTGACTAATATTTATCCAGCTTGTCTTCCTTATAAGCCTGTATAAAACTGTGAGATAATTAAACATGTGAGATAAAGAGGTATATGCATGTAACGTATGTGTAAAATACCCATCTAGCTCACTTAACTAAGAATTCAACTAATGAAATTATATTTATATGCATACCTTTCATTTCTGCAATAACATTTGAATGATTGCAGCATAAATAACTAACCTCAAGTAATGTTATGAGCCATCTCGAAGTAACATCTATTTCTGCCCATAGTACTATGCAGCCAGCAACAACAACACTCCCATCCATGGCTTCTACATCTACTACCGGCCCACGGACAGCGACAACGACAGTGACTACAAGAGAGACATAGTGGAAGGTGAGCGTGGCTGGTATGACCCCCCAGTGGGAGTTAGTTTATAGTTCAACATACTAACATTTTTTAACTAAAAGTTAAGATTTTTAGTGTATAAAATCCTATTTATCCTTTGATAGTATATCAGAAGGGGGATATAAATGTGGGGTACATTGTGTGATTTCCCCTGTGGTCAGTGGGATTCAATCCTTCTAAGTCTTGCTCTAGTAGCTTTGTGTTCAGTGGATCTCACTGTGAGTCTTCATCTTCCAGGTGATCGCTACTGGCACTCCATCACCCACCTACAACCGGAGACCTCTTATGATATTAAAATGCAATGTTACAATGAGGGCGGAGAGAGCGAGTTCAGCAATGTGATGATCTGTGAGACAAAAGGTGAGCATTTTTGGCCAAGTGATGTTGGCTTATATTCAGACCTTGCCATGTGCAGTGAGGAAGTTAGATACTTGGGGATGGGTGGGTTAGTGAAGTTATAGTATGGACGTTACCATAGAACATTTGTTATTAAATATGAGGATGTGGTAGCTTATACATCTTAGTATAGCTGGATAAGAATTAAAACATGATATACATGTAATGCCCATATACAGGATTTATCATCTGGCCATATTACTTACTACAACCAACCAATTAAATATCACAAAAAAAAAAATTGTATTTATATAGCAGGATAATGTCCCAAATAATATTGGAAACATATTAGAGGAGCAGTAGAAATCTTAGGTGAAGTATTGTCTCAGAGAATGGGTGTAAGTGTTGACTTGATAAATTCATGGTGAATAAATTCATGCTAGCTAGGGGTATTGCGCCCCTTTTTTCCCTGCACGTGTATATTGAATATTTCCACTTTGATCATTTGTTATTCTATTCCTTTCAGCCCGAAAGTCTTCTGGTGGACTTCCAGGTCGCCCACCTCTGCTTATGGTGCCCTCGCCCCATCCGCCCCCCAGCACTGGAGCCACCTTAGCTCGTTCCAGCGATCTGCCATACTTGATAGTGGGGCTGGTCCTTGGCTCCATTGTCCTTATCATTGTGGCCTTCATCCCTGTCTGCCTCTGGAGAGCTCGAGCCAAGCAGAGTAAGTAGCTATTCAGACAAATACAGTGAGTTAGTGTTACACTTGTCTCTCTTATTTGGCGATTAGTCACTCGGAGTAACAACTAATCAGTCCTATTTTTATAAACTGTACATTTGTTTTGACCTGTCACTATAATCAAGTATACATTATTTGCGGTTGCTGTCCCATTATTAAAACCAACTGTCTTTTTCAGAACAAGCCACAGACATCACTTTCCCTGGTACAAGGATTCTCACATCCCCTTGCCAGTACACTATGGTGCCCCTGCGTGGGGTCTCTACCATCAGTGCCCACCCATATTCAAATGGATCAGTTTTGAATGGTACTAGTCCAACTCTTAAACAGGATTTCCCAGGAGCAAAGCCACAGGAGTACTCTACAGGAAACATTCATCAGGTACCGTTTATTTTTACCTTGGCTTCCTGACTGATTGTGGAGGGCTCAGAAATATAGTGAAGGGTTTTGACCTAAGCATTGTCAATACGGATCTCCTGTATTTTAAAACAGACCAATAAATACTGGACACAAGATATGGGGTTAAAAAGACCACAGCTCTGTTTATTATATAAATAACAAGAGGTGCCCGCCCAACCACATTTAACGGCTCAAGGGGAACCCATGCCCCAGGAGTACAGCCAAATGAGCGCACCTCGTAGCTCATTAACCACCTGTGGGCAAACACCCCCACCTACCCAAGCTGTGACAATACAAAGTAATAACCCATGTAAATACAAGTTAAAGGGAGATGATGCGGTATATATAAACTACCCCCTGTTACATAACCGTTCTCTAATAACCCCTCCCTGGTAACAGTGCTAGGATTGGATAATAAAATAGGTCCTCCTAATTCCAAGCTAGGTCAAACCTCCCTCTTTTAACTGCATGAAGCTGTGGGGTTTCTAGATAGGTCCAATGTAAGTGGGAGGATAGCAGTTGATTACGGACAGTTTTCTTATAATAAGGAAAAACACAGGAAGCAGAAAACCATTATCAAGAAAAAAGTGCAAAAATATAATCTTAAATCATTAAATAGTAGATACAAAAACGTCAAAGAAATCCAAAACTCGAAGCATCATATGACAAATTAGTTTATCATTAACATAATTTTGTAATGTCTTTCCATAATGCATATATTTTATTTTGATAAAAATAACTGAGGTTAACCACATTTTTTGTTTTGAACGTGCTAATTTTATTTATAAGTCTTATTTGTAAAAAAAAAAAAAGTAAATCTAGGAAATACAGGGATAATTCATCCATCAGGCCCTGATACATTGGTTGATTTGCACACTGTTTTTTCTAGAAATTCATAAATTGCATTGCATTTCTTCCTGAATATTTTGCAGTTTATATGGCTATTACTAGTCTTGAATACCATATGCTTAGTACGTTTTAACTCTCACACTTGTAATTAGGTTCAACAACACTTTTTTGTCTGAAAGAAAACCTTTTAATATTCTGTGAAATCGGGTTAGGCAGAATCTGTTTAAAATTAGGTGAAGCTGTAAATCCGGGCACTGAATTCAGTCTCACTTTGTATTTGAACCACAGGATGAAGCCAACACTTTGCTGGAAGAAGAAAGTGTTCCTGGACACGATGAGCTTACAGAATATCACACAACTGTAGGGTAAGTCCTGACATTTTTAAATTATGTTCAAGGGGAATCTATAGGGTTGCATAAAAAGGCCTCTTAGCAGAGGTAGTAGTAAGAAAAAATAAAAAGCAAGAGAAATGCCTGCGGTAGTGAAAGTATTAATTATATTATGAACAAGAAAAATATCATATACTTTTTTTATTTTTCTATTTCCAGGTTGTGTCCAACACAGAATGACAATGTGAGTTTATTGTACAAGCTTTGTGAAGAGGACACACAACATATGACCAAGCATGATGGCCAGAATCTACAGGACCAGCACTGTGAGACAGAGGACAACCATCGATGCTCCATCCATGTGTTATCTGAGGAACAAGGTCCATATCAAGGTATGTAGACTATCAGTAACAATGTATTATGCACATTTTTTTATAAAAAAAAATTTGAATAGTGAATTGACCATCAATCTATTATTGTCCTCATCAATGCTTATAAATCCAGAATGAGGAAGTTCTGGATATTGCATAAAATGGTAAATGGATTTAGGTGTACACTTTTAACAATTTTCGGTATTGGTTCTTTGTTTCAGACTCTCACTGCTCCCTGCCTCCTGTGGAGGTCATACACAGTCCGATCTGCATGAGGTCCAGTGATGAACTCTCCCAGACCACATTATGGAACATTGATACACAAGAAGACCCAGGCTCTCAACAACATTCACAAATCTCCTCGGATCAATTGGACACTTAAAGCACTAAGAATGAAATAAAGGACTCGGCAGGGAATGGGCATGCTGCAATACACAATGAGACTTAGTATCTGCATACCCTTCTAAACACCAAAAACTTCTTACCCGCTGAATTACCAGAACAAATACATCCAACATGTAGACACTTGTATCATTACTATCTGGGTCATTGTAAACTAGTGTAGATCTTGCTTCTTGGGTTGCACCAGGATAAATTGATATAGGGTCATCCTGAATGTCTGTGGTCGCTTGCAAAATACCATAGTAATTCAAAAAAGCAAATCAATGTTGATTGACCCCTAGACAGAAGGGATTGACCAGTTGTCATGTAAGAAGAGTTTCTGTGGGCTCAAGGATCCTGAGATGGAACTTCTACATTGTTTTATTAGGACAAACCCAGTCATTGGTTTCTCCATGAGGTTTTCTGTTGTTTAGTCATTCAGTTGTGTCTGACTCTCCATGACCCTGTGGAACACAGCATGCCAGCCACAATCGTTATGTCTCTGGTTGTACTTATCCATAAGGTTTTCTTGGCAAAGATATTGGAGTGGACTGCCAGCTCCTTCTACAGTGGATCACAATTTGTCTGACCTCTCTGCTATGATCTGCCCATCCTGGGTGATCCTTCATGGTATAGCTCACAACTTCACTGAAGTACACAAGTCTCTTCACCACGACAAGGTCACGATCCAGAAGGGGCCATGGGGTTTAAATTACATCATTGTTCATAAATATTATGGACCAACCTTACATATTAAGGGAAGAATCTTTCTGGTGTTTCTGGTAATACTCAGTTATATTTTGTATTGCAGCCTGCTTATGTTTAGGGAACCGCCGCACCCTGCTTTCAGAAGGGAAATAAAGATTTATTTTTGTATGACAGCTATATTTATATATTTATGCACTTGTATATAGAATTTATTTTCTTTTTAATGAGACATTTAGATTATCACATGGTCAAAAAACGAGGGACCAACTTATTCCACTGCAAAATTGGAGCTACAGTAGAAAAAAGACTTTGTGGCTCTGTGGAAATGAGCACTGCAAATGGATCCTACTGCCTCGTGCCTGCTAAATATATTATGTACAGTACAGCTTCAATGGCAACTTAGATACCAAGCAACACACAGCCCGGGCTTCAGAAGCGGAGCTTCAAAACTTGAGGTGAAATCAGACAGAAATGGGACATGATACAAGCGCCAGAGTTTACTACAGGAAGTGATGTCACCATTTACAGGAAGTGATGTCTGCATTCACAACAGGAAGTGATGTCACAGAATGTCGATCTGCACCAAAGCTAAACAGGGGCCTTACTTCTAGATATAATACCTGTCTGATGGTTTACAAATGCACATTTGTCTAAGAAATGTACATAAGCATTATGTATACGCCTCAACGCAATATGAGACATTGGCTGCATTACATATATGTATTAAGAAGAACTATGAAAAAAGATTTTTTTTAAATAAATACTTAGTGGTTTATTTTACTCGGTCTGTGTGTGATTATTCCTTTTAAAAACACAGGAAGATTTTCTTTTCAGTCCCTGCATAATCAACATTTATGTTTTAAGTTTTTGAAGATTTGCTTTCATTTCACCGTTAAACAATAAAAATAATTTGAGGTGGATTCTGCAGATAAATGGGTTGAATACATTTTTAGATAAAATAAATGGCGTAGAGGATTGTGTCTATTGATTGGAGGTTACTGATCCCCCCCAAAAAAGTGCCATTTTTGGAGATGTCAAATGGAAATGATTGCTTTCCAATGAGAATTGCATTTAGTCTGTACCACATTAAAAGTCTCTTCTACGGTAGATTCTACATTGGTTTAAAGACCACTGCCATTTTACTATGTGGTTCAAAATAAGGCTTACAGCCCTATTAAATTCCCCCAACATGAAAACCTGTAGCCCGTAAGACTAGGGCTATTAATTTGGCCTTGTACAGCTACCCGCAAACGATCTGTGGGTTACATGTGGAAAAACTCTACAGGCTGTCGAAATCGTGACTCCGTCGCAAGGTCTTTGATCTGTCAAGCCCGTAAATGTTACGTTCGTAAATCGCTAATTAATTGCTACAAATCCACTGGCGTACAAACCTGTAACTCGCAAATTGAGCCAAAAAGCCTACGGGAACTAGGGAGGACTCCCAATGGGGTTAAAGTCCTATCTGTGGCACTGTAAATGCAAATATCAACACACTGCTGTACTTAAAATAAAGGGAAAGTGATGTTAGGTATTGACATTAATAGCGCAACATCCTTTAGCTTCCAAATCAGCAATATAAAATACTTTTATTTCTGTTTAATTTCAGTGTTATATCGATCCCGCCAATCAATGTGTTAATACATATAATGGAATTCACATGGACTAGAATATCATATTTACTGATTTATTAATATTGCTTTATATCTGGAATGCGGGTCCGATCGTAACTTGTATTTCAAACCCGTAAGGGATTGAAATCTAACCTCCGTTTTTTTTCAGTGATGTAATGATGACTATCTCTTTTACTATTGGCCCCGTCTAAGCCCGTAACTATGGCCGCACAAACAACGTGCGCAAGAACAGTTTACAGGTTTCTATGTCGGCCACGTCTCTTGTGGGCTTGGCTAATTTAATAGCTCTCTAACTCCGCCGTATTTCAAGCCCGCAGGCTTTGCGGGTGTACTGGTGCCGCTACGGGCTTGGAATTTAATATGGCCCCATGAATGCTAATTTGTGGCTCTGGCTAAGTGGAATTGATCGAATTGATTGATAACAATGGGGTTGACTAAGTTGCCACCACAGAAACAAATAAGCACAAGAGGAGAATCAGTACTGTATGTTCTACTGGTTCTCCAGCTTATGATATATTACATTAAGTACTCAAAACTGAAAAAAAGATAAAACCGTGAGGTAATGGATTTAGCGCATATGTAATAAACACAGTGCTATAAAAGACGCTATTGGTTTGAGAGAGCAATATTGAGTACTTAGTGCTTATGCTATTTTACATTGACAGCCTTATTAAATTGCTATTCAGTGAATTTAAAAGGGCTCTATAAAGCACACAGCATATTTTATTTACAGAAGTTTTTAGTTAGTGAAGACCTTGCTTTTGGATAGAAGATCACTAACTAAAAACTTCTGTAAAAATAATATGCTGTGTGCTTAAATAGACCCCTTTTAAATTTACCGAATTGCAATTTAATAAGGCTGTGAATAAAGAATTCAAGTGAACTTTGAGCTCCAAATGAGATAATAAAGAAATAATGTAATATAAAGCTTGATAATCGTCATGTCAGTATGTTTTCAGTAAAAATAATCTCAGATTTTAATCATCCAAATTCTTTATCAAAAAAGATATTAGCAAAATTGTAAATAAAAAGGAATAAAAAAAAAGAAAATATTTAGTTTGTGGTAATGTGAATTGAATAACCCCAAAAAGATGTTCTTTTGTTGTTTGTATTTGATCATCTGACCTCTATAAAACAAGATATATGTAACATAAAGCCCAAATATACATCTATGGGTTATTAGCATGTTTGTAATTGTTTCTTCTTACCACTAGGAGGCTGCCATGTTGTCCTTTCTGACTCCTCCCATCCCTTAGAGCGGTGTTAGGCGGGAATGGTAACACGCTCTGATTATTTCACTGAAAACACAGTATAATCACCTATTGGTCCACTGGGTCATGTGGTAAAGCTTCTAGGTCTGGTACCAGTATCACATGACCGCATGGACCAATAGGAAGCTGCTGTCATGCTGTGTTTGTTATAGACCACCCACCTTACCTAGTGCCATGCTCTGACCAATCAGTAAATCACAGCAATTAGCCATTAACACACACAACCTTGACCAAAGTATCATGCATGTCTCCAAGGTCCAACAGAGGCATGAAAATGTATAAAAACAAATGTAATAACTTTTCCCCTGGTTTTCATGCTTTAATTAAACTACCACTCTGGTTTGAGTTTTTTTATGTTGCTGAGAGATGGTCACTGATTGGTTAGTATGAGACACAGCCCACCCAGTACTATAGAGTGTGCATACGCGGTAGTGGGCAGACCCATACAGGGATATTTGTTTGATTTTTAGGCAGTAAAAACAGAGCTTATAAGAATTTCTTAATAAAATAAATGACGGTACATAAAAGTAAATAGAAAAACATTTGTATTATTTACCTTGTAACATACAGGAACCTTCCATATCACTTTAAATACCGTATTTATCGGCGTATGACACGCACTTTTTCTCCCTGAAAATAGGGGGCAAATGATGTGTGTGTGTTATACGCCAATATTCCCTCCCCCCTCCTCAAGCCCCCCTCCTCATTCTAAACCCCCTTCCGCATTCTAAACCCCCCTCTGCATTCTAAATCCCCCCTCTGCATTCTAAATCCCCCCTCTGCATTCTAAATCCCCCCTCCGCATTCTAAACCCCCCTCAACATTCTAAACCCCCCCTCTGCATTCTAAACCCCCCCTCTGCATTCTAAATCCCCCCTCCGCATTCTAAACCCCCCCTCCGCATTCTAAACCCCCCCTCCGCATTCTAAACCCCCCTCTGCATTCTAAATCCCCCCTCCGCATTCTAAACCCCCCTCCACATTCTAAACCCCCCCTCTGCATTCTAAACCCCCCTCTGCATTCTAAATCCCCCCTCCGCATTCTAAACCCCCCCTCCGCATTCTAAACCCCCCCTCCGCATTCTAAACCCCCCTCTGCATTCTAAATCCCCCCTCCGCATTCTAAACTTCCCCCTCCTCAACCTAAACCCCCCTAAATACCTCCCCCTCACTTACCTGCTTCTGCTCCGGCCTCCGCTCCTCTCCTTGACCCGGCGCGCATGTGACGTCACATGCGCGCCACATCATTAGCAAAAGGGAAAGCCAGCTAAGTTTAAAATGATTTTATTCTCATTGCTTACATAGCTTTGTTACATAATTCAGACATGTGAAGTTTTTCCCAAACTACAGTGGACCCTGTAGTTTCCATTATACTCCCCCATGGCAATGATTCAGTTAACCTACCCAAAAATAGATATTTTATGTGCAGTATTATGTCAGTGTTATTAACACCGTCCCACATCTGTTCTGCGCGCTCTCTTATATATATATATTTATGTGTCATATTTTCCACTTTCACATTTCTGTGTCAGAAACGTCCTGTCCTATTTCATTTTATTTTACGGCTGTTTAATCTGGGCCCAGCTCCCAGGCCCCGGCATCTGGGGAATAACAGACTGAAATTAAAACACGCGGCCTGAATGGGCTGTTTGTAGCGCTAAGACACGTTATGAGGTCCCAGTCTGGGCGCTCTGCATGAACAGCCCCGTGTGATGGGGAGGCTTATACTTACTTTGGCAATGTAACTTTCATTTCTGTAATAAAAAAAGCCCATTTAAAAAAGTGTAATATATTAAAAAATAAGGTTCAGAATTGTTTAACTCTTTCACTAGCAGGCCAGTGAAAGGGTTAATAGACCACTGTATTACCCAAAGAATAGGAATTATATTTAACTAGGCATTGATCGTTAAACAAATTCATATTACTAGTTACCCAAAAAAACAATAATTATATGTTTTAACTAGGCATTTGGTGGTTACAATTTTCTTTTAATAATCAGTATTTAAAAAAAAAAAAAGCAATATTTAATATTCAATTTACTTTCAAAGATCAGATAAGAAAGGGTTAAAATAATCCAGCGAGAGGTTTAAAAGACCCCAAAACAGGAATTATATGTTTTAACTAGGCATTGATTGTTAATAAAATTCATATTAAGAATTACCCAAAAGAACGGAATTATATATTTTAACTAGGCATTGGAAGTTTATACAATTCATATTAATAATTAACCAAAAACCAGGAATTATATGTTTTTACTAGGCATTGATTGTTAATAAAATTTGTATTAATAATTACCCCAAAACAGGATTATATGTTTTAATTAGGTATTGATTGTTAGTAAAATTCATAATAATAATGATGATTAAAAAAGCAATATTTAATATTAAATTTACTTCCAAAGTGCAGCCAATGGAGACGCTTAGAGCTATTGCGGATCTATGTCTATATTATGTCAATGGGGGAGGTGCCTTTGTGTAGCTAAATTTTCAGACACAAGGTTATGCCAACAAAATCGTCTCCATTGGCTGTATACTTGCTGTGATTAGATTATATGCTCAAAGACAGAACCCTCCTTTCTTTTCCAATGAATTTAAATAGTTTTTGCCTTGTACTTAACTCCTGTTTAACGATACGGAACATGTTGGCGCATTACAAATACAGGTAAATAATACTTAGAATAAAGTGATTTCAACTGGCATCAAAATTCTGATGCCGGGGCAGCTATGAATGATTGGCCTCTTATTTAATAGGATATTGAATGACCACCGTAAAATGTTTAACAAAAAGGTCAACATTTCAAATCATAAATGTAAATATTGATCTTCACGAGTAGCGAAAGTCGAGTCATTACAGTGGCTCATTAAGGGCAAATTCCTTATCTGTCGTCCTTCTCTGGTTCTTCGTGTTTTCTCTCAACATTGGAGGCAAAGTGTATATGTTTACAGTGTGCACATAGTAAGTGTATGTAGCGCTAAAGGCCGGACAGTCCCCTCATTGTAACATATGGCGCGTGACACTAGTGCGTCGTTTTCAGAAATATGTGTCCTCATCAAAATTGGGTCCAAAATCTTTACAGGTACATAATCCTATAGTACAGAGTTTTGTTTAATTGTATTATGTATACGACTGACAAAAGGAAAGAACGTGACCTCAGCATAAGCGACATAGTGCATAACTTTACCCAATGACCAACATTCCCCCAAATTATACAAATGTCACCAATATGGGTTTAAACAGGCCACAGCTTTATGCACATAACATAAGAAAACAACAGAGGTGACTGCTCAAGACCATCCAAGGAGCCCAACCATCTGAGGCCTCCAGGAACCCCGTGCCCAGGAGACCTCATGACCTATCCTGATGTTATCATCACCATAAATGCGCTTCACCCTTGCCGATATCAACCCCCCCCAACCACAAATTGTTACCTAAATAGGGAGGGATGGAGGGCTAATCCATATGTGCTCCTGAAAGAGTAACTGCAGGAAATAACAGTTTTATCACATATATAGTTGTGAGCATGCGAGCCGTTGCGAATCGAGGGCCGCAGTTGCTGACAAGGAGCGCCAAGGGCGCTCCTTGCCAGCAACTGCGGCCCTCTTGGCGCTCCTTGCCAGCAACTGCGGCCCTCGCCAAAAAAGTACGAGACACGTTACGAACAATTACAACCTTGCAAAAATCGTCCACAACCCGCGAACATGAAAAAATTAAAAACTCAATAAATACACACAACACATACATAAAAAGCTTACCTACAGCAAGAGCGTGCATCCAGGACCTCAACAAATGAAGTTACACCTCAATTTAACTCAAAATAAAAGAGTTTAGACACTAAAAAATTTGAGAGCGAGAGAAAAAATGGCCGCCGACACAAACGAGAACGAGGCTACAGCACTCTAAAGACGCAAAACACCACCAAACAACTACGGAATTGCCGAAAAACACATACGAGATTCTGAAACAAGGACGCAATCGGCGCAACCCCAAACACATTACAAATACAATAAATACACACAACAAACATATAAAAAGCTTACCCACAGCAAGGTGGTGCACCGAGGACCTCTGCAAGTGAAGTTACACCTCCATTTAAGTCCAAATTTAGGAGTTTAAACATCCGAAAATCACCTAAGCGAGAGAAAAAATGGTCGCCGAACAAAACGAAAATGAGGCTACAGGACTCTAAACACGCAAAACACCACCAGAAACAGGCAAAACACCACAAAACAGCTACGGATATTCCGCCACAGACGCATACCACACATTAGCCGCCATTTTAGAACAATAACTTATACAATGCGGAAGTACACAGCTACGCTAACGGTTTGGTCTCGCGCACGCACACTATTACACTGCACACATTCAGCACGCTTACACAGCAGCTTCACACCACTGATGCTGCAGCAATATCAAAACAGATTGCCAGCTCTTCAACACAATGCTTCAAAATAGGTAAAGTATATTCATTTATTAATGTATTATTTATTTGATTATTATACACCAAACAGCATTAGCTCACTTACAATTTCATTGCCGCCATTTTTTAACGGGCAATTCGCTAGTTCCCTATAAACTCCACCCCGTAAATCAAACCAACCAATTACTCCCCTGCACATGCCTGTCAAAAGCCCCCTCCCCCATGCTATCTCCAGGGGCCGCCTGTACATAATGGCAAAAAGGAGGTCATGCTTCCAACATTGGACTCTGACTATGCACCGTAGCGCTGACGGTTACTTATCTCTCATATGTCAAAAAGATGCCTGTACATGAAACGACTTCAGGCCTCCAGAATTTGTGGCGTTTGAAGCCTTTCTAGCAGTAGATGAGGAAATGTTTGTATGTATAGTGGCCTCATTCCTTTTACTGTCCAGACACTAACTTTTCTCTCAGGCTTTTGTTCTATTAGGCCTCAAAATGTAGTTTTTCTCTCAAAAACCTTGAAAAGTAAAAAGAGAAATTCAATAGTATGACTTCACAAGTCTCCAAAATGGTTATTCAAAAAGGGTAGACAACTGTTGTCTGTAAATTTCATTTTAATAACTATTGTCTGTTCACAAACTATGATATCATTAATATAAAAAACAAACAGCATGTTTAGCACAATACAATTTGTGCCATTTAGAAGATAATGAGCAAATAGAGGGTTAATTAACCATTTTGTTGGCTAACGTATAGCTCAGAGTGCTTGATAAGGGTGGGAGAGGGGTTTAACTGTCAGATAACATTGGGGGTCTTTATTCTGGCCAAGCAGTAATCCTGATTAGCACATCTAAACAGTTAATTAATACGTGTGAGCCTCTTATTTACATATAAATACAGCAATAACAACATGGAACGCTCCAGGATTGATACACTTTAGAAGAAAATAGATAACACAACATATAGGCAGTTTTCCATGCTCTTTAAGGACAACCTAAAACATTTTGAGCCCCTTTATGGTATCTTTTCATATTGTACAGAAAAGAATGAGGGGATTTCACACAAAATGGCCATCCTGTATACTCTGTATCTCCCCCCTACACGTATATCAATGCGCCATCTCTCACTAGACTTGACTACAGACGGCAGGCTGTGGTTTTTGCTCCAACCTACAAATATCTGAGGGACGCACACACTTTGCTAGAGGTCTCCGTGTTACCTCAGAAATGCAGCGAGACCACGTAGGCCTCACCGCAGGTTTGATATAACATGGACACATTTACCACTGGACTCCAGGTGATGTGTAACAGTTGATCCTCTTCTGACCATACCCATGTCCGATCTGCCAGTCCGTGCGCTGTGGCCATCATAAAGCTCAGAGTCTTTAGGCATGAAAAACATGAATTGTGTGGTTTTCTAGGACATTGACATTCCATTACCAGTGACTGAACACTAGATGCGGTGCAGGCTTCTTTACTTAGAAAAAAATGGCTGAGGTTTAAATCTGTTCACTATAAGATGGCATTTTGGATATGAGGATTTTAGGCCTTTCTTTGTGTGATGACAATTAATAACAAAAGAATACAAGGCGCACAATGTATAAAAACAAAGGTAAGAGAATAAGTCTCAACAGTACTTAGCCACCCTCTTTGGAAAAGTTACGTAGGTCTCTTAGAAGGAGGTCTTGAAAAAGTCATATTTTCCTTTAATACAGTCCCTGATTGAAGAAAATACTGTATAAATCTTTTGGCAGGATCTAGCGCTACTATCCTCAAGCTATCCCGTAGAGACGATCCGCCTATACCAAACTAAAATGAAAATAGAAGAGGTATATAAAAATAATAAATATAATAACATTTGTGAAATTGTATTTCTCCAGTAAAGCCTAATAAGACTCAAATTAAATAAATGGTAGCGCTCCTAAATGCAACTAAAAATATTAACTTTTGACTCACTAATACTTTTTGTAAAACTATCTCATCAGGGTTTTACTCCTCTATTTTCACTTTAGAGTATATTGCTATTTCATCACTATATGTTACTAGCGACTTGCCCGTCAAAAAATGACGGCAATAAGATTGTAAGGCAGGTAATGTTGTTTGCGCCTTCGGTGCTCATCGCATGGCTCGCAATGAGTGCCGAAGGAGCTCATTGCGAGACTCTTGTTTGTTTGTGTGCTTTGAGCAGCGTTGTTTTTTTGTTTGGTATAGCAATGAATAATTAATAAAATAAGAAATTAATATACTTTACCTATTGTGAAGTAATATATGCAGGAAGCCTTGTGTTGAAGAGCTGGCAATCTGTTTTCATGTTGCTGCAGCATTAGTGTTGTGGAGCTGCTGTGTAAGCGTCATGAATGTGTGCAGTGTAATAGTGTGCGTGCGCGAGGCAAATCCGTTAGGGTAGCTGTGTACTTCCGGATTGTATAAGTTAGTGTTCTAAAATGGCGCCTAATGTGTAATATGCGGCTGTGGCTCATTTAGCGTCCTTGTTTTCAGATGTCGTCCGACTTTTTCGGAAAATCCGTAGGTGTTTGGTGGTGTTTTGCGTGTTTAGGGTCCTTTAGCCTTGTTTTCGTTTTGTTCAGCTGCCATTTTTTCTCTTGCTTAGGGGATTTTATGGTGTCTAAACACCGAAATTTGGACTTAAATGAAGGTGTAACCTCACTTGCAGAGGTCCTGGGTGCCCCCCCTTGCTGTGGGTAAGCTTTTTATGTGTTTGTTGTGTGTATTTATTGTGTTTCTAAAGTTTTTTGGGTCGCGCAGTTTGCCTGCTTGTTTTCGGATCTTGTACGTCTTTTTTCGGAACATCCGTAGGTGTTTGGTGGTGTTTTGCGTCTTTAGAGTGCTGTAGCCTCGTTTTCGTTTTTTTCGGCGCCCATTTTTTTTTCTTGCTTAGGCGATTTTTGGGTGTCTAAACTCTTTTATTTCGAGTTAAATTGAGGTGTAACTTCAGTTTTCGAGGTCCTGGGTGCCCCCCCCTTGCTGTAGGTAAGCTTTTTATTTATTTGTTGTGTGTATTTATTGTGTTTTTCATGTTTTCATGTGCGCGGGTTTCGGGCGGATTTTGGGAGGTCGTAATGGGTCGTAACGCGTCTCGTATTTTTGTTTTGTAACTCCGTAAATTTTGCGAGGTCCGTAGTTGCTGGCCAGGAGCGCCTTCGGTGCTCCATGCCAGCAACTGCTGCCCTCTTTTTGCGAGGGCCGCAGGCTCTCTGCGCGAGCCCGCAGCATTAGCAACAGCCCCCATGCTCACAACTATATATGTGATGGTGTGTTTGTATTTTATTATAACTGATTGTGTTCTCATTGTATACATGGGTAGATATCATTACCATCTCGGATGCAAATATCTATGTCATCTTGTAAGTGCAATACTTGTTAGTGCCCAATGAATTATCTTAGATATACTTCACCATGTGTGGGTCTATGTGCTCTTCTGAATACCTGTGAATTCTGACCTGTGTTTGGCACCTGGGGACGAGTATTGTGTTACCCATACTGTAAATAACAAAGGTGTGGGGTAATTTCAGGAATCCATTACGGAGAGTGGCTTTCACTACTTTTCAGTTCCTAAGTAAGCTGTGAAGTGTTCATACCCTAGAAGATCTTTAATCGGCTTATCTGCCATGTTGTATTTGTGTCTAAGCCAAAAAGGCACTGGCCTAGGCCTTGGCCTTATCTGCATTTTTGTCTATGCCACCAAAGAACAGGCCAAGGCCAACACGTTTTGATGGGCACCAGTTGGTTCCAAGTGGTTCCATGTTACTTAACAATATGTGCATATGAACAGAGCAGTCTATATGCAATGACTTTGCTGGTTATTCTGGAATAAATATATTCTAAAAAGAAAGCATGACCCTGGCAAGATCCATTGGACGTTATAATAAATAAACACACTGACCCAGCGTTTCTTGGGAAAAGTACGGGCCACAGCTCAAGGGGAGTGAGGGAATCAGCTCAATGGCCGAGGAGGAAGCCCGCAAAACTGGCGGAAGTCCCTCCTCCTCCCCCAGCCAATCAGAAGCGCCCAGGCTCCGCTGTGAGTGGTGTAAAGGAGTAGACGTAGGGCAATATAAACACTGACTATTTATTTATGGTCCAGGTCTATGTTTCTCAGTTTCATTACTGGTGCAAACTCAAGAAGCATCTTGTGACAGCCAACAGTGGTAAGAATAACCCTTTAAAAGAACACTGTCTTTAAAAACAACCCTTGTTTGTGAAGCATTTAACAAATTATAGTACCAACATTAGCAGTTTTGTAAGCCCTGGACAAATAACATTTTATAGAAAATCAGACTTTCTAAATATAAATTCCATCTTGTCTTTGTTGCATAACTTCTTGAGAGCCTGATCATTATATAGTGTGTTTTTATATAAAAGTAAAAGGAGGGATGAGAGAGAATAAAAGCAGGAGAGGTAAGAAAGCTTTGCTAGATAGTTGGATCTGATTGAAATTGACACCACTCTATTCACAGGCAGGTTTCATCAATGGATGCAAGCAGTACACTTAAGAAATGTAAATGCTCCTCTCACACACACAACTACAACCAAAGTATCATGGATGCCTCCAAGGGACAGCAGAGGCTTAAAAAGGTATTTTTGTTTAGATAAACTCTTCCTTGCTTAGATATGCTCATAGTCCAATGCAAAGTTTACATGTTGAGACAATGTCTATCTGTGGGTAGATCTCCTAACTCATGGAAATCCATCCTATGCTGTGCTTCAAAGCTCTGTTATACAGCAGACATATGCTAAAAGGAGCCATGTATAATGTGGGTTAAAAAGTGAAAATGCATTGTGGACACATTTGCATTTCTCCGTCTAGTTTGTTAAAGTGCAGTGCAAAGACTGTATTTCTAGAAAGTCTGGGAGTCTGAGGAGGAAATACGCTTTTAACTTATTTTTAGACATCCAACGTACTATTTTAATTATATATGTTTATTATATCTTTTTATGTGACAACACTGAAGACATGCCCCTCTGCTACAATATAAAGTAGTAAGTGTACAGCCTGTATAACAGTGTAAATGTGCTGTCCCCTCAAAATAACTCAACACACAGCCATTAATGACTAAACTGTTGGCAACAAAAGTGAGTACACCCCTAAGTGGAAATGTCCAAATTGGGTCCCCTTCGGAGACTGGGCCACAGGGCAGTATTCCAACATGATAACGACCCCACACACACCTCCAAGATGACCACTGCCTTGCTAAATAAGCTGAAGGTAAAGGTGATGGACTGGCCAAGCATGTCTCCAGACCTAAACCCTATTGAGCATCTGTGGGGCATCCTCAAACGGAAGGTGGGGGAGTGCAAGGTCTCTAACATCCACCAGCTCCATGATGTCATCATGGAGGAGTGGAAGAGGACTCCAGTGGCAACTTATGAAGCTCTAGTGAACTCCATGCCCATGAGGGTTAAGGCAGTGCTGTAAAATAATGGTGGTCACACAAAATATGGACACTTTGGGCCCAATTTGGACATTTCCACTTAGGGGTGTACTCACTTTTGTTGTTTAGACATTAATAGCTGGGTGTTGAGTTATTTTGAGGGGACAGCACATTTACACTGTTATACAGGCTGTAAACTTACTACTTTATATTGTAGCAGAGGGTAATTTCTTCAGTGTTGTCACATGATATAATCAAATATTTACAAAAATGTGAGGGGTGGTCCTCCAAGTGCAGCTGTGTCTGGTCTCTCTATCCCTTAGTCACTTTCTCAGTTACCTTTAATATGAAATTACTGAAATATAAAATATAATTTTTTGAATAAATTGGTATAATTTCACTGTTGTATAATACAAGATGGATTCCTTGACCAATGCGCATGCCCTTGGGGTTCACATCTGCACAATTAGATAGACCCCTGGAGGAAAATACATTTCTAGTTAAGTCAAGCTGTAATAAAATGTATACTTGGATTTAATATAACCTGCAGAGCTGCTTAATGAGGAAGGTGCACTAGTGCCAGGAGAAGTGAAAGAATTTTCCATTCGCCCCCCTGCGCTATAGATTTAACATGTCACTTTGATATATATACAGGATTTTAATATTTTCCTAAATGGAAATTCAACAGACGTAAAACATTGAAATGGTTTATAGTAGAACTGAGGATTCCTCTTACAAGAAACACACTGAACAAACCAGGATAGAAAGGCGGAGACGTAGATATAACTGCAGATAAGAACCGAAAAGGAGAAACATCTACATAGTTTTCTCTAAAATGGGTTTATGCTCATACACACCTGCTAAGGTTGTTAGTTTGTTCCATAATTCTCAAATATAACATTTTATCCAAGCTTTCCCAGTGGCCCACTTCATTATTTCAGTTTGACATAAATAAATAACATGGGCAGATTAGATGGGCCTATTATTAAGGACTAGTGCAGGAATATACTACCACTGATTATACTGCACCTTAAAATTTACAGGGGACTCTATATTTGTCTCAAGTAGCTGCACATCTTCTACACTTTGTACTAACATTTTCTATATACATTTTTTTTTTCAATAAATGAGTTAACTAGAAATTACATCTGGACAATTCCTTTATACAATTATTGGTGGTCCATTGATAACCTAATGCACATTTGTATGATATGTAAACTATAATAATACACTGAGGACTGCCAGTATCCCAATGTGTTTGCCACCTATAATGAATGTATCTTTTAACAACAGGGAATATTTCCTATTTATCAAACCATTTTAAACGTTATTATGTATTAGCGACTTGCCCGTCAAAAATGACAGGGCAATGACATTTGAAGCCATGGCAATGCTGTTTGCCACACAATGTAAAGCTTTTGCTACTCTGAGGACCTTCGGCGCTCATTGCGAGTTTCTCCTGTTGTGTACTTTTGCTCCTCTGAGCACCTTCGGCGCTCATTGCGAGCGTCTCTCCTTGTGTAATTTTGCTCCTCTAAGCACCTTCTGCGCTCATTGCGCGCCTCTCCCCACGTGTCCTTCAAGTTTTGTGCTTTGCAACGATCGTGTGCGGCGCGCATTGCAAAGGCAGATATATAAGTACAGTTTTAAATGTACAATTTTTTTAGTGCAGTGTAAATTAGAAAATGTTTTCAGGTCTCAGAGCATAATAAAGTGATTTAGATTTGTAACTGCTTTGAGAGTGCTATTGCTGGCAGCCAATGAGCAGTAATGCAGATATATAACTGCAGTGTAAAAAGTAAAACATTTTTAGTGCAGTGGAAAGTATACATTTTTATTTTGCATTACTAATTAATACTTATTAAATTAATGTATGCTAATAATTTATTCTGAATGAACAAATGTATTAGGATGTGTGAAGCATTAATGTATTCATAAAGTAACAGCAGTGTAAAATATGCTATTTAGCGTTATTCTTTTTTTTTTTTATTTTTTTTTTTTAAAGAATAAGTTATTAATTAATTATTTGATAAATTAATATACTTTACCTATTTGTAATTAATATATCCAGCAATCAATATCCTGAAGAGCTAACAATGTCTTTTGATTTTCTTGGAGCATACAATGTACATTTGCACTGTTGCTGCCCTGATGAGAAAGTGTCAGCAATGTGCCAAGTATGCAGTTTAAATAGGCTGCGTGCGCGATGCCAAACCGTTGGTTTAGTCGGATAAAGCGCCATTTTAGAATCGTAATGTTATTAGTTGCAAGTTAGTGTTGTAAAATGGCGGCGATTGTCTATGTGTTACGCGGCTCGCGAGCATTTACCGTCCTTTCTAATAGTGTATTTTGGACCTCATAGGTTCCTGGGTAAAAGTGCTACGGGTCTGGCGGTGTTTTGCGGGGGTTCGGGGTCATGTAGCCTCGTTTTAATTTTTGTCAGCTTAGCAGATTTTCAAGTGCCGAAACTATGCAAATTCGGCCTAAATTTGCTTGCGACCTCACTCCCAGACGTCCTGGCTGTCCCCCCGTTCTGTGTGTGATGTTTTTTTTTTTTTTTTTTTTCTTTCATTTTTTGTGTTTTTCGTGTTTTTCAATTTGCACGGTTCGGCCGTTAACTTCGTATTTTTACAACCTTGAGTTCCGCGCCTCGCATTTTTTTTTTCTAAGGCCCGCGTTCCTCAAGTGCGGCAATCTGCGTTTCCTAACTGCTTGGAGGCTAAGTCCCACGTGTTTCAATGCCTCAACTGCTCGCCTCGCTTTGCAAGGCTCACAGGCGATGAGCGCTGAAGAGTTTCAATGCCTCAACTGCTTGCCTCGTTACGCGAGGCTCGCAACCGACTTAGTGCTCCGAGCTCTCTGTAAAAAAAAAAAGATGATTAGTAAGTTGTGGATTATGTTGTTTATTGTCTGAAGTACTCATTGTTGTGGATGTATCATTAAGTATTTATTATATGGTATCAAAAGTTTGTTTATTTTGTCACAGCGGCGGGTGGTGAGGGGAGTTGCCGGGACAGTGGAAAATGGGGGAGATCCTACCCTACGGTGGTACGGATGTTCCAACACGGTAGGCCCTGGATGAGGCTTCAGGGCGTAGGGTGTACTGTCTCTGTCCAGGCTCCTCCCCTCGGGTTATGTTTATTCATTTATCGTTATGGTTATTACATCATGTTGTGTTTACCAATAAACGCTGTGGCCAGTTATCTCCCAAGAAGTGGTCTGTGTCTAATTTTATATTCAATGGGTGATGGGGTATACATTCTTATATGCACATACCAACTGGGCCTTGCTTAGGTCAGGGAAAACCATCAGACCAAGTAGATACAAAATAAATAATATCCCCTGTGAATATGCAGTGGAAGTAAAGAATAGATTTAGTGGACTAGACATGGAAGATACAATGCCTGAAGAACTTTGGACATTTATCACATTATTAAGAAAACAGCAATAAAGAATATTCCCAAAAGAAAGAAACAACGAAGACAAACTGGCTGTCTGATGAAGCTTTGAAAGTGGTCCAGGAAGAAAGAAAGTGAAAGTGGAGATAAGAAATGATTTGTCCAACTGAATGCAGAATTCCAGAGGAGCAAGAAGAGACAAGGAGACAATCTACAATAAGTGATGTCGAGAAATAGAAGAAGATTACAGAATGTAAAAGTCGAGAATAAGGCAGGGGTGGTCAAATCCAAAGCTGAATTTGATATTGCTGTGCGAAATATCAAAAACCTCTGATGACTGAAAGTGAGGAGGAACTAAAGTACCTATTGATGAGAGTGAAAGAAGACAGTGCAAAAGCTGGCCTGCTGCTTAATGTTAAAAGGCAAATAGATGGGAAAGAAGTGGAGGCAGTGACAGATTTTATTTTCATAGCATCCAACATGGTAACTGCAGCCATGAAATTAAAAGACATTTGCTTCTGTGTAGGAAAGCTATGGCAAGTTCGGGCCAACTATTAGAAGTAAAGATATTACACTATCATCAAGGCTACGCATAATTAGAGTTATGGAATTCCCAATAGTAACATTCAGATGTGAGAGCTGGACCATAAAGAAGGATGAGCACTCATGGCTTACATACCTGCTAATATTATTAGTTTGCCACATTTCACGTTTCTCCCTAAAACCATGGTCCTTTAATAATTTATCTCAATATGGCTCACATTGTCTATTATTATGTAGTGTGGTGTATGTACTGTTCTGTCATGTCCATAATGTTGATATAATAATCTTGATGTTGTAGTTTCTGTAACAGAAAACCCTGGAGCATAATCACTGACTAAAGGAGGTCAGGAAAAAAGACAATTGTTTGTACGAAACTAACAATATTAGAAGTATAGGAATCCATTTTGTGTTTGTTACACCACATTCTGACAGCTGAATGATGCGGATGTGTTTTGGTAGTGGACGGAAGAGGGAACAGACAGCCTTTGTTAACATAATTGGATAATATTGAAATTGAAACCACACCCCTTCCACCTCTTGGGCCCAGAAAGAGACACCTTGCATCATTCACACACAGAAACTCTACTAATGTATCATGGTCCCCCCAGGGACCTGCAGAGGCACCAGAAACTAAAAACTAGCTTCATTATGTTTTCTGCTTATTTATGCTTGAGTCAGAATCAAATGTGTACAGTGGTCCTTTAAGAGATATCAACAGCATTTAATAATAAATATAATTTATTATTATATTTATGTAAAATGATTTAATACTTTACTTTTAGTTGGAAGAAGGTGCTAGGAGATGGAGACAAGCGCTCTTATATCTACCAACATATGCCCTGCAGACCTACAAACATGCCCGGATTTAAAATTAGTCACACTAGAAACTTAAAAAAAGAATCATATAAACGTATTATAAGCAGCATTGGTGATCAGGAATAATATATTATATTACCTATAGTATAAGATTCATAAATGTTAGATTATAGTGGTACTTGTACTTTGTATAATTAATTTATTTTCATAGGGATTCAGTAAGCATTTAGGGTTCCAGCATTTTTGCTGAGCCTTCCAGACAGGAGGCATCCCGTTGGGAATCATAGACTCATTTCTGTAAATCACACTAATATCATAACACTGTGTATATATATATATATATATATATATATATATATATATATATATATATATATATATATATATATATAGTCTCACACATGGGGTCCATTTTATAGTTTTTCAATATAATAATATTTTCCTATCCCTTATTTTTGCATGCTACCTTTAATATGACAAAGTTAGAATTAGAGCCTAAAGTTAATCCCTCCCTGCCCTCAAGGGTGGTAGATATGATCAGTACCACACACCCATGGCCGTCTCAAGCCGAGGCTTTAAATATTATGCCCCATATAAGTTGCATCTAACTGTAGTTTCTAGAAAGATTATTTACAATTTATATTCTCTTAAAAATAGACCATCTTGGCTCCCTAAAGTCTATCAACTTTAAAAACGATCTGCAAAAATATAGACAACTCCAACAATGTTATATATACCTCACACAAATATTTACTTTATTAATATTCAGAATGATATATACATAGCTAATAAAACAAAACTATTTTATTCCAGTGTGACCTTGAAAAAAACATTTATAGGACTGCACTGCACAGTTTACATTAATATATTCATCATGTACACACATTTATTGTATACAAGTAGTATTATTTAGACACTCTGTTCAAACATTTATGTGTCTGGACTATTTCTGTGTGATATGACTATACAGTTTACTGACACAGGTCTTCTTTTTTATACATTAATATATAAATATATTAATATATAAAAATGATATTTAAATCAATAACATTCAGTCCAATAATGTTTAAATACAAAGACTATAAAAAAGTGATAAAATAGAGATGTTATTTCTCCAGAAATACAGTATTTGGAGTATATCTGGATACAAGAGCTGAGACATACCGTGGAGTGGTGCGGTTGAAGGCTCTATAGATTATGCTCAATATATTGAGTTTTATGCTTAAGGACATAGGCAGCCAGTGTAGTAGCAGATAAAGACCATTGGGTGATATGGATGTGGCTGGTTGATGGACTCATGATGGACTAGAGTGGAGATAGGTGTATAACGGTAAGGCCAATTTAGTCAATCCAAGTCGTCGAGCCAAGATGCGATGAGTGCATGGATAGTGTAATTGTAGCATCTTGTTTAGTAATGGTGAAAACGCCACCACCAAGAGAGGCATAGAATGTAGGGAATGGCATAGAGAGCAGAGTCAAGTGTTACACCGAGGCAGTGCAAGATTGTTGACTATCAACAGAAGTGGAGATCAGGTAGTGTTGCAGTGGTTGGAAGATGGGAGAAAAAGTCTGGGTTGTTAATTGTTAAAAACCATGCAGAAGAATATGTCCGATAGATGTTCTTGCATACATTAGTATGTAATAGGAAAAGTATGAAGAGGACAACAGGATTTGGGTATTGACAGTACTGAAAGAAAAAGAAGCAGATTCTCTTACGAAGAGTGCATGTATACATTTTAACTGAGACATAATATAATGACCACTGGGTGAGATGGATGAGGCTGGTTGATGCATTCATGATGGACTAAAGTGGAGAGAGGTGCATAACTGGAAGTCCAATTAAGAGGATGCTACAGTAGTCGAGCCAAGACAAGTGATATGTGCATGGATTCGTTTCTTTGTACCATCTTGTTTAAGAAAGGGACACGTTTTGTAATGGTGGAGATGCCACCACTAAGTGAAGATAGAATATGGGAAATCATGTAGTGAACATTGAAGTGTTACACCAAGGCAGTGCACTCGAAATGTTCTGGTAATCGTTGCATTATCAACAGAAGTAGAGATCAGATAGAGTGATGGTGGGTGGAAGAAGGGATAAAAAGTCTGAGATGTTTCTAAATCCCACAAAACCATGCAGGACGATAGGAAAGATAGACGTTATAACACAAATTAGTATGGAAATGTACAGAGGAGAGAGCTAGATTTGGGTATTGACGGTACTGATGGTATCTTCTAAGAGTGCATGGATGCATTGAGAAAAGCATGGGACCCAGGACTGGAGAAAGACATGGCAAGGGTTGTAGGTGATGATATTGTAAACGTTATATTAAATGTAATTTCTTGAATAAAGTAACTTTTACAGACTTTCTGTCCCTCTCAGAAAGGCTCATCACCTTCTCAGCTTACAGCCCTATAGAGTTTGTCATGTTTCATTGCAAAGAAGAAAGTATCCACCAACAAAAGGAGGCAGGTCGCTCACCCATGATAGCCTCATATTTTACACTGCTGTTACTTTCTTCGCACTTCCTAATACATTTATTCATTACTAATTAATTATTACTGTACATTAATTTAATTACTAATTAGTAATGTAATTTTTTTTTTTATAATTTCCACTGCACTTATATATCTGGATTACTGCTCATTGGCTGACAGCGATAGGACTCTCAAAGCAGTTACATATTTAAATCACTTTATTATGCTCTAAGACCTGAAAACATTTTCTAATTTACACTGCACAAAAAAATAGTATATTTTACACTATACTTATATATCTGTCTTTGCGATGAGCGCCGAAGGTGATCGTTGCAAAGCACGAAACTTGAAGTACACGAGGGGAGAGGCTTGCAATGAGCGCATAAGGTGCTCAGAGGAGCAAAAGTACACAAAGGGAGAGGCTCGCAATGAGCGCCGAAGGTGCTCAGAGGAACAAAAGTACACAAGGGGAGAGGCTTGCAATGAGCACCAAAGGTGCTCACAGGAACAAAAAAACACAAGGGGAGAGACTCGCAATGAGCACCGAAGGTACTCAGAAGAGCAAAAGCCTTACATTCTGTGGCAAACAACATTGCCATGGCTTCAAATGTTATTGCCGTCATTTTATGAGGGGCAAGTTGCTAGTCACTAATATAGTTTCTGAAGCATATGTAACGCTCCAGAAACTTTTTGTAAGGAACTTCCCAACACGGTGCAGCTGCGGGAGGGACACAGGAGAGGGGGGAAAGAGACACAGGTGGAAAGGGGGAAAGAGACAGAGGGGAAAGGGACACAGGGGAGAGAGGAGGGGGAAAAGAGACACAGGCAAGGGAAAAGGGGAGGGAAAGAGACACAGGGGAAAGAGACACCGGAGGGAGAGGGGGGGGAAGAGACACAGGGGAGGGAGAGGGGGGGGGAGAGACACAGGGGAGGGAGAGTGGAGAAGGAGACACAGGGGAGGGAGAGGGGGGAAAGAGACACAGGGGAGGAAGAGGGCAGGAAACAGACACATCTAATATTATACCGTCATTTATGACGGGCAATCAACTTGTATATATATATATATTAGAGAGAATAATTACTCTTCATGTGATTCCAATTCAATACTTATCCTATATCTCACCTGGAACCCAAATTGGAAAAAATGTCTTGGATCTAACAGCTATATTACTTTTAAACCAGTGTAATGACAAGTGACCTCCAGGCGTCGCTAGATTGTGAGTGGAAAAGGTTTCTAAACCTTGTCATGTATGATGTTCGTGTGCCATATATGTAATAGTTACATAGTTACATAGTAATTGAGGTTGCAAAAAAGACTTTCAGTCCATCAAGTTTAACCTTTTAAGATCGTCTCTGATCTGCAATATGCGGATTAGTTATTCATTCATTTGTTGTTAATTAACTGTTAATTAATTATTAATCAACAATTATTATTATTTATTTTTAATTAATAATAATAATTGAAACAGGAAAACACAAAGTAAAAGCCAATTGTCTCAAAGGGAAAATAAAATTAATTCCTTCCTCACCCCAGATACTGGGGATCGGATTCCTCCCTGGATCAATACTCTCTCTAATTATCCAGGTTAACCCTGAATTCCCTTTTTAATTATAAATAAATCCAGTCCCCTTTTAAAGTTATCTATTGAATCCGCTGTCACCACCTCCTCTGGTAGAGTATTCCACAGATTAACCAAGAAGAACCCTTTTCTTTCTTTAAGGTGGAATCTTTTTACTTCTAACCTCAAGGGATGTCCTCTTGTCAGTTGAAAATCTCTTGGCACAAAAAGCTCCCCTGACAAATCTTTATACTGACCCTGGATGTATTTATATAAGGTAATCATATCTCCTCTTAGACGCCTTTTTTCTAGAGAAAATAAGCTTAATTTGGTTAGTCTTTCTTCATAACTTAGCCCCTCCATTCCCATTATTAGTTTTGTTGCCCTTCTCTCTAACTTTTCCAGCTCTAAACATGTCCTTTTATGAAGTGGTGCCCAAAATTGTACTCCATATTCCAAATGAGGGCGTACTAGAGATTTGTACATTGACAGAATTACATTTGCTTCCCTCGCTTCTATACCCTTCCTAATACATGCTAATATTGTATTTGCCTTTGCAGCTGCTGCTTGGCTTTGAGCACTGTTACCTAGGTGGTTGTCCACTAGTACTCCCAAATCCCTTTCAATATCTGATACCCCTAGATTTGCTCCATTAAGATTATATATTGCATGGCTATTTTTCCTTCCCAGATGCATAACTTTATATTTATTCATATTAAATCTCATCTGCCATTTAGATACCCATTCCTCAATTTTATGTAAATCCCTTTGGATTTACATAAACCTTGCTGATTTAATTACCTTGCACAACTTTGTGTCATCAGAGAAAATGGAGACACTACTTTCCAGTCCCACCTCTATGTCATTAATAAATATATTAAAAAGAAGAGGACCTAATACTGAACCCTGAGGAACCCCACTTACCACATTAGTCCAATCGGAGTATGTTCCATTTACAACAACCCTTTGCTTCCTGTCTTTTAGCCAGCTCTCAATCCTTGAGCAGATATTTACTGCAATTCCTGTATCCCTTAGTTTGCACTATAGTTGCAAAATCCAAAAAGACTACTGAGTTGCCTTGATCCAGGTTCCTACTAACCTCCTCATAGAAACTAATTAGACTTGTTTGACACGACCTATCCCTCATAAATCCTGTACAAATAGACATATTCTTGTATATTATCCCTTATTAACCCTTCTAAAAGCTTCCCCACTGCAGAAGTGAGGCTCACTGGTCTATAATTCCCCAGATTTGCTTTTGCTCCCTTCTTAAATATAGATATCACCTCTGCTTTTCTCCAGTCATCTGGTAGCGACCCTGTGGTGAGTGTGTATGATGGTTTGGCTATTACAGAGCCCAGTTCCCTCAGTACCCTTGGATGTATTCCATCAGGACCCGGGGCTTTATTAACATTTTTTTTACTTCCTGCCTTAACCAATTATTCGGCAAAGGTAGTGTAATGAAACTTTTAACCAGTAGATGGCACTGAATGATGTACACACTGTCCGATGCAGAGTTTATTAAATGATCATTGGAATAGCAAGGTGAAAATACTCATACTATTTTGCACTTTTTAGTGTTTGGCACATGTGTACTTTACTTTATGTCTAACTAGAGCTTAACTCTGGAACAACCCATGAGAAATAATCTAGGATCAGTCAATGTATTCAGGCGGGCTCCACCGTACGGTTAAAGTGGGCAGATGCCAACGGCACCAATTTACAGGGGGTGCCATAAAGTATGATATTTTTCAGAGAACTTGCACCTCAGGCTTTAACTGAGTGACCTGCTCTGCAGCATACTCATGGTCTACTTTTACTTTACAGCTTACGTTCACTTTGGTTTTCTTACGTTACTGATATATAGAGTAGCACAGTACTTATGATTATAGTGTCTCTGTATTTTGACTTGCAAAAATAAAACATGACCTGGTTTTAACCATATTAGATAGTGTGGTTAATTACCCTTGATTTTAAATTCACATTTTCCAAGCAACCCAAGCAGGTGGTCCGTTTTCCCGGATTTGCAACTTATATTGGGTGCAATATCTAAGGTGGACTACACATCACTGCAAGCTCATTGAAGTCGTCATCCAACCCGCAACTTTCGGGCCTCGCTTTGAGCGACTTCAGCGCTCATCGCGAGCTCCGCAATGAGTGGTTTCGGCGCTCACTGCGAGCCTCTCCCCACTCTCTCCCTCCCGTGTCTCTTTGCTCCCTCTCCTTCCCATGGGTTTTTGCTTCCCTTTTCCCCCTCCCCTGTGCCTCTTTCCTCCCCCTCTCTCACCCCTGTTTCTCTTTCCCTCCCACTCTCTCCCGTGTCTCTTTCCACCCCACTCCCTCCCCTGAGTCTCTTTCCACCCTCTCCCTCTGCAGTGTCTTTCTCCCCCCTCTTCCTCCTCTGTGCTCCTGTTTGCATTTACAGGTGTGGAACTATTTGTGGGCTTAGGAAATTGTTCATTTTCCCCAAGCCCGAAATATGTTTCCGAAAAACGCCAAATAAATATCAAATTAGCTTGCAACCTCACTTACAGGCTACTTGCTCCCCCCCCCCTGTGCTCTGTGTGAGGTTGTTATAATTTTTTTTTGTTAATTGGTGTCTTCTGGTGTTCTTCCAATGGCTTCCGAGATACGGGCTTGAAAAAAATGGAGCCCGTTAAATCCGTAATTTTTTTGAAGCCTGTAACTCGTTAGCCGTTTTGAGGCTCTCCACCCCTCAAGCCCTGCCATGAGCGCCTCCAGCTCATTGCAGCCCCGTCAAGACAGTCACGTACGGGCCTCGCGCTCATTGGAGCCCTGTCAAGCCAGTTGGCGCTCATTGCAATTTCCGTCAATCCCGTAACTTTTGGGCCTCGTGATGAGCCCCTTTGGCGCTCATCGCAAGGCCTGCAATGAGCGCCAGAGGTATGCGCAAGCCCGTAACTTTTAACATAGTGTGACAGACAAATCGTAATTACGACAAATATACAGTATATGATATATATATATATATATGTATATATATATATATATATATATATACAGTGGGGGGGGAAAAGTATTTGATCCACTGTTGATTTTGAACGTTTGTTAACTGACAAAGAAATGATCAGTCTATAATTTTAATGGTCGGTGTATTTCAACAGTGAGAGACAGAATAACAAAAAAGAAAAAGAAAAAGAAAAACACATGTCAAAAAGTTTTAAATTGATTTGCAGGTCAGTGAGGGAAATAAATATTTGATCCCCTATCAAGCAGCAAGATTTCTGGCTCCCAAGTGTCTTTTATACAGGTAACGAGCTGAGATCAGGAGCACTTTCTTAAAGGGAGTGCTCCTAATCTCAGCTTGTTACCTGTATTAAAGACACCTGTCTACAAAAGCAATCAATCAATCAGATTCCAAACTCTCCACCATGGCCAAGACCAAAGAGCTGTCCAAGGATGTCAGGGACAATATTGTAGACCTACACAAGGCTGGAATGGACTACAAGAACATCGCCAAGCAGCTTGGTGAGAAGGTAACAACAGCTGGTGCGATTATCTCACCTTGTGGAGATCTCACCTCGTGGAGTTCCAATGATCATGAGAACGGTGAGGAATCAGCCCAGAACTACACGGGAGGATCTTGTTAATGATCTCAAGGCAGCTGGGACCATAGTCACCAAGAAAACAATTGGTAACACACTACGACGTGAAGGACTGAAATCCTGCAGCGCCCGCAAGGTCCCCCTGCTCAAGAAAGCACATGTACAGGCCCGTCTGAAGTTTGCCAATGAACATCTGAATGATTCAGAGGAGAACTGGGTGAAAGTGTTTTGGCCAGATGAGACCAAAATCGAGGTCTTCAACTCGCTGGGATTTGGAGGAATAGGAATGCTGCCTATGACCCCAAGAACACCATCCCCACCATCAAACATGGAGGAGGAAACATTAGGCTTTGGGTGTGTTTTTCTGCTAAGGGGACAGGACAACTGCACCGCATCAAAGGGAAGATGGATGGGGCCATGTACAGTCAAATCTTGGGTGAGAACCTCCTTCCCTCAGCCAGGGCATTGAAAATGGGTAGTGGATGGGTATTCCAGCATGACAATGACCCAAAACATCCAGCCAAGGCAACAAAGGAGTGGCTCAAGAAGAAGCCCATTAAGGTCCTGTAGTGGCCTAGCTAGTCTCCAGACCCTAATCCCATAGAAAATCTGTGGAGGGAGCTGAAGGTTCGAGTTGCCAAACATTAGCCTTGAAACCTTAATGACTTGGGCCCTCATTCAATTGCGATTTGGCCAATTGAATAATGCTCTAAATAAGCACATAACATATTTTTTTAAAATAAGTTTTTAGTTAGTGAAAACCTTGCTTTTGGATAGATGTTTACTAAGTAAAAACTTATTTAAAAAAATATGTTATGTGCTTATTTAGACCCCTATTCAATTGGCCAAATTGCAATTGAATGAGGGCCTTGGAGAGGATCTACAAAGAGGAGTGGGACAAAATCCCTCCTGAGATGTGAGCAAACCTGGTGGCCAACTACAAGAAACGTCTGACCTCTGTGATTGTCAACAGGTTTTTTTTGAAGGGGTTAAATACTTATTTCCCTCATTGACCTGCAAATCAATTTATACGTTTTTTGTCATGCTTTTTCTTGTTTTATTTTTTGTTATTCTGTTTCTCACTGTTAAAATACACCTACCATTAAATTTTTAGAGTGATCATGTCTTTGAAAGGAATGAAAAGGCTTTGCTGCCCCCTAGTGGTGTCAGCTGATTTCTTCTTTCAAGTGTATTTGTTTCTTTAACACGTAAGGCCTGAGTTTATTTTATTTCACTTTCTACAAATATTTTGGCCATTTTTCAGCTTAGCTATTAAACAACTATATAGTAAACAAAACTAACCCCAGTGCTCTTTTAAAGAGCAAGTTCTAATTAAATATAACTATGCTTTTTATAAAACAGCATTATCATTAAAGAGATATTACCATTATATACACACATTTAAGCCGGACAAATAAGAGCTACCTCTGGTGGAGGGGGTGCAATGTACTGCAAAGCTGCTCTGGGGGGCTCTAATCTTTTTTTTTTTGCCATTACATTTCTCCCTCTCCCTAACCCCAACAGCCCAGCCCTCACCTCTAGCCCCTCTGCCCCCCTGGGCCCATTTGCCTCCCCTGGGCCACCCCATGACGCTTACCTGGCTACACCTGACATCAGTGTAAACAAGATCCATGAGGGAGCAAAAGTCCCTGCAAGAGAGGCGTGGAAGTAAGTAAGAGAAGGTGGAGAAGTGAAAGAAAGAGGAGAGTTGAGAGAGGTTATAAAGGTGTGAGAGAGGGAGGAGAAAGAGAAGCTAGGAAAGGTGAGAGAGAAAGAGAAGGGAATGCTCCAGGTCCCTCCTCCAGGGGGTATAGGGGTATACAATATATGTAATATGCGTAATACAGCAGTCAAATGCTTAAAGTAAGCCATGTTTAAAATGGTAATAGATTACAAAAGCGAAGCCTTTGTGGGCACATTTGACTGTCCCTGCCCAGGTTATGCAGTGGAATAACTGTATACATTGCCTTGCAAAAGTGTTCACCCGCTTGGCAATTTACGTGTTTTGTTGCCTCATAACCTGGAATTAACATGTATTGTTTGAGGATTTGCATCATTTAATTTACAGAACATACCCACAACATTGAAGATGTTTTTTCAATTTATTGTGAAGCAAACAAATAGGACAAAATAGCAGAAAAAGTCAATGTGCATAACTATTCAGCCCCCCTAAAAGATTTCAGTTTGTTTTTCAATTGAGTTGTACAGTTTATAGGTCACATTAAAGGTGGAAAAAGTTCTGAAATTATTTATCTTTGTCTCATTTTTTTACAGCACAGAAACCTGACATTTTAACAGACTTTTTATATCCACTGTATATATATATATATATATATATATATATATATATATATATATATATATATATATATATATATATATATATACAGTGGATATAAAAAGTCTGTTAAAATGTCAGGTTTCTGTGCTGTAAAAAAATGAGACAAAGATAAATAATTTCAGAACTTTTTCCACCTTTAATGTGACCTATAAACTGTACAATTCAATTGAAAAGCAAACAAAAAAATATATAAAAATAAAAGAATATGGTTGCATAAGTATGCACACCCTTAAACTAATACTTTGTTCAAGCAACTTTTAATTTGATTACAGCACTCACTCTTTTTGGGTATGAGTCTATCAGCATGGCACATTTTGACTTGGCAAGATTTGCCCACTCTTCTTTACAAAAACACTACAAATCTGTCAGATTGCGAGGGCATCTCCTGTGCACAGCCCTCTTCAGATCACCCCACAGATTTTCAATCGGATTCAGGTCTGGGCTCTGGCTGAAAGATGAAGTTCCTCTTCATGTTCAGCTTTCTAGCAGAAGCCTGAAGGTTTTGTGCCAATATTGACTGCTACTTGGAACTGTTCATAATTCCCTCTATCTTAACTAAGGCCCCAGTTCCAGCTGAAGAAAACAGCCCCAAAGCATGATGCTGCCACCACCATGCTTCACTGTGGGTATGGTGTTCTTTTGGTGATGTGCAGTGTTGTTTTTGCGCCAAACATATCTTTTGGAATTATGGACAAAAAGTTCAACCTTGGTTTCATCAGACCATAACACCTTTTCCCACATGCTTTTGGGAGACTTCAGATGTATTTTACAAAATGTAGCCGGGCTTGAATGTTTTTCTTTGTAAGAAAAGGCTTTCGTCTTGCCACTCTACCCCATAGCCCAGACATATGAAGAATACAGGAGATTGTTGTCACATATACCACACAGCCAGTACTTGCCAGATATTCCTGCAGCTCCTTTAATGTTGCTGTAGACCTCTTGGTAGCCTCCCAGACCAGTTTTCTTCTCGTCTTTTCAGCAATTTTGGAGGGAGCTCCAGTTCTTGGTAATGTCACTGTTGTGCCATATTTTCTCCACTTGATGATGACTGTCTTCACTGTGTTCCATGGTGTATATAATGCTTTGGACATTCATTTGTACCCTCTTTTGTACCCTTCTCCTGACTGATACCTTTTAACAATGAGATCCCTCTGATGCTTTGGAAGCTCTCTGTGGACCATGGCTTTTGCTGTAGGATGCGACTAATAAAATTTCAGGAAAGACCAACTAGAGCAGCTGAACTTTATTTGGGGTTGATCAGAGGCACTTTAAATGATGGCAGGTGTATGCTGACTCCTATTTGGAATGTGATTGCTTAATTCTGAACACAGCTACATCCCCAGTTATAAGAGGGTGTGCAGACTTATGCAACCACATTATTTTTCTTTCTTTTTTTTCTTTCCTCCACCTAAAAGATTTCAGTTTGTTTTTAAATTGAGTTGTACAGTTTATAGGTCACATTAAAGGTGGAAAAAGTTCTGAAATGATTTATCTTTGTCATTTTTTTACAGCACAGAAACCTGACATTTTAACAGGGGTGTGTATACTTTTTATATCCACTGTATATATATATATACTGTCAGTATATATATATATATATATATATATATATATGTTTATTTATCTTTATAGTTAGAAGGCCACACCTGTGTGGCCTGGAATTGTGGATGGGTCCCTCTCTTCCTACATAAGCTTCCGTTCCACCCCTTCCTCTCTAACCTCATTTAATTTTAGGCCTGTGCATGGCAGGAGCTCCTCGTTGCCTCCTTGTCTCCTGACTTTCTCCAAGCTCCGGCGCCCAGACTATAGGGCGCCTAAGGAATGCGTGACGACAAATGGATGAGGCAGTGTAGGGCAGCAGATGGCAGGTAGCGGGGAGTGGATAGAGACAGTGTAGGGCAGCAGAGGGCAGGTGGAGGTAGCGGGGAGTGGATGGAGACAGTGTAGGGCAGTAGAGGGCAGGTGGAGGTAGCGGGGAGTGGATGGAGACAGTGTAGGGCTGCAGAGGACAGGTGGAGGTAGCGGGGAGTGGATGGAGACAGTGTAGGGCAGCAGAGGGCAGGCGGAGGTAGCGGGGAGTGGATGGAGACAGTGTAGGGCAGCAGAGGGCAGGTGGAGGTAGCGGGGAGTGGATGGAGACAGTGTAGGGCAGCAGAGGGCAGCTGGAGGTAGCAGGGAGTGGATGGAGACCACTGCCTTCTATTTATATGCACTTCAATATATGGGATTATCTTCTAATGATTAGGTCTGTCTTGCACGGCTGATTCAACCGAGGACACCCCGGGAAAGGTAGCACGGGAGCGGGAGGCAGAACTGTGCTTGTCCCCATGGGGAAGATCAGGGGCTAGCAATGGGGGGATCGGGGCATGAGGGATAAAACTGGGGGAGGGGTATAGAAAAGGGATATCTGGGGGTGGCAATGGGGGCTAAAACTGGGGTTAAAAGAGATGGTAAAGGGTCATGAGGCTAAAGATGGGCAAATTCAGCCTGTAGTGCAGTCCGGATTCAGCCTGTAGTGCGCCCAGACATCAGTGTGCACAGATGCACTATTGAGCTGCGTGCTTTTGTGTGTGCTGGGTGAGAGATGTGAGTGGGTGCGCTATTGATGGCCGCGCTACTGACGGCCGCGCTTTTGTGTGTGCGCTCATTTGCCAGCGTGCATTCCTCATGCGCCATATAGTCGTGCTACCCAAGCTCCTCGTTGCAAAGCATCATCCTTGTCAGCACCCAAGGTAACCACTTTTTGGCTTTTCACTTCACATTTTACGGCACTTGTGGGTCATATCTACTAAGCCCAGACGTCAGCACCCAAAGTAAATGCCTTTGCTGCCTTTCGCTAGGCATTTTTTTACACTTTAGAGCGCATTTACTTAGCCCCCACCTTGTCAGTGCGCAAGGTAGCCGATTTTTGGCTTTTCACTTCACATTTTACTGCACTTTTGGGGCATATCTTCTAAGCCCAGACGTTGTCAGCACCCAAAGTAAACACTTTTGCTGCCTTTCGCTAGGCATTCTATTGCACTTCGGTGCACATCTACTAAGCCTCGACCGTGTCAGCGCCCAAGTTATTCTGGCCATGCCCCTTCTTGACACACCTCAGATCTCTTTTAAAAGTCAGTGTTTGGAGGTTGCTCCTCAGCCATTCCCATTTTCTACTGTGAGGACCTTCGGCGCTCATTGCGAGCCTCTCCTCTCGTGTACTTTTGCTCCTCTGAGTACTTTCTGCGCTCATCACAAAGACAGATAAATATATCTATATTTTGTTAACTAATGATTAATTAATTAATTAGTTACTTAATAAATTAATATACTTAGCCCATTTCTAATTAATATATCCAGCAATCAATATCCTGAAGAGCTAACAATCTCTTTTTATTTTCCTGCAGCATACAATGTGCCAATTGTGCAGTAGAAATAGGCTCCGTGCGCTAGGGCAACCCGTTGGTTTAGTTGTGTAAAGCGCCATTTTAGAATCGTAATGTTATTAGTTGCAAGTTAGTGTTGTAAACTTGCGTCGTTTGTCTATGTGTTAGACGGCTCGCAAGCAATAGTGCATTTTGTTCCTCGTACATTCCTGTGTGAAAGTGCTACACGGTTGTCTGTGTTTTGCGCGGTCCGGGGTGGTGTAGCCTCGTTTTAATTTTTTGGGGCGCCCATTTATTTCCTCGCTTAAGCGTTTTTCGAGTGCCGAAACTAGGCCAAATCGACTTCATTTTGCATTCCACCTCACTCCCAGACGTCCTGTCTGTTTGTGATGATTTTGTTTTATTTTTTTTTTGTGTTTTTTGGTTTGCGCGGTACGTTCATTAATTAATTTTTTTTCGTATCTTGTATTTTTTCTTTTTCTTTGTAATAGTGTATTTTGTACCTCATACGTTCCTGTGTGAAAGTGCTAAGCGGTTGGCAGTGTTTTGCGTGATCCGGGGTTGTGTAGCCTCATTTTCATTTTATTTTTGGGCGGCCATTTTTTTTCTCGCTTAGGAAATTTTCAAGTGTCGAAACTCGGCCAAATCGACTTAAATTCGCATTCTTTCGGCGCTCATCGCCTAAGTCGTACGCACCACGCAAATCGTGACAACATCTCGTAGTTTGACAACTATTATATGGGATATGTTGGAATGGGGACAGCAACACCCAATTTTAGGCACCGGTGCCCTCCATTCACTAGCTCCACCACTGGGACCCATAAACTGTTTGGGCAGCTGCTCTGCAAATCTGAGTACCGACCAATGAGCACCAAGGATTGGAAAAATATTAAAGGGACATGGAACACAAAGGTTTTATTAAAGCATTTCAAAGAGTGTGTTTTAAACATCACAAGAGTTGTTTTTCTTTTGCATGAATAAATATTTAGAAAAAAAACTTGTTTAAACTCAAATTCTATTTATCGGTCTGGAGGCCATATTGACCAATAGCTGTGATACCACTTTTTTCAAAATATGAATAACAAATATGTTCATACAGACTAAGTATACAGTGCAAAAATAAACATTAAAATTACATTTCAAAAGAACATTTTTAAATTTTAATTGGTTAATAGAAATAATGTTTAATTGTCAGTAATTGTAATTATTAATTATCACTAATATAGTTGTCGTGTGTGTGTTACGCTCGCAATATTATATATATGTATGTATGTATGTGTGTGTGCGTGTGTGTACTATTGTGCACTGGCCCTTTTAGCCAACACATACAATTATTGCAGTTTGTAAATATTGATATAAAATCTCCAGTGGTCTGAGTGACCCCAAGTTCATTTAAAAGAATTACCACTATAACCAGTTGTTAACCAGATTTGCTAATGTACCACAACCCTTTTTCCACAGTGATAAAGAAAAATAAGTTAATAAATAAGTTGCCACCATCATTACTGAATAGAAGTATCTCAGGTAAAAAGCTTGTTTTCAAAAATATTTAACCCCTTCTTGGCAACTTGAAATTTTGGGAAGTTTAAATTAATGGGGCACTGATGAAGCCTGGTCGTGGAAGCTGTATGTGGATTCACATTACTCTGCAAAACTATTTAAAAGACAACCGATTATAAATGCATATTTTTTTGTGCATACCCCTTATCTCTATCTAGCAGAACACCCTGGATTCCCCTTTTTTCTCTTAAGACACCCTTGGACCCTCTATAATTCTTTCACCCAAACCCAAACTTATAAACACATCAACCTCCTTCTAGATTGCTAGCTTGCTGTAGTGAAGGGGCTTGTTTACTTCAATGAAGAAGTGAGCTATACCATATAGGGTAACCAATGATGGGCAGGTCAATAAAGAAGGAACTGGCAAACTACTCCAGTATGTTTACCAAGATAACCTTATGGATAATCACGACCAGAGACATAACAATAGATGTGCCTGGTATACTGCGGTTCATTTTATCCAAAATAGTTGGACATGACTGAACGGCTTAACAACAACAGCAACAAAACCATCTCAACAAAACTACAATAAAGCCATCAGGAGGCTTGTATGTATGGGCAGAGGAATTAGCAGCAGAAGAGGTCGGTACTAATGGCACACTATAGATCCCTAATTAGACCTAGAATGGAGGACCTCAGTGCAAAATAATTTCAGAGCACCCCTCATAACAAATATATTCTCACATAATAATGCCCTTATAGCCTCTCTAACAGCCTTATTAAATTGCGTTTCGGTAATTAAACACACAGCATATTTTTTTTACTGAAGTTTTTAGTTAGTGAACTTCTATCCAAAAGCAAGGTCTTCACTAACTAAAAACTTCTGTAAATAAAATATGCTCTGTGCTTAATTTACAGAATCGCAATTTAATAAGGCTGTATGTGTTTAACCAAACTACCTTAAAATTCCTCCAAAATGCCCTGGACCATTTTACTTATTGCCACAGACCAACTGATAAATATCTTCAAACTTCCTATTCCCCTATATACTCACAAACACTCTGAAAATGTTTTCTCCCCAAATTTTCTCAGATCCTGAAAATTCCCTATTGTAAGGACAGCTTTGAGGAGGGAGAATCTTAAAGTGAAGTGCTGCGGTTTTGCGTGTTACTAGGCAACAGTGATATTTGCAAAATGAACATTAGGTTCCTGCATGAGACTAAGTGCTGTTTGGCTCATGAGCTCAGATGAATGTGAGCAGAACACTATCCTAACATTATGGATACCTAATACTTCTATTGTACTTTTTTTTGGTGTACTTAGTGAGAAAACACGATGCATTACAATTTCCTATTCAGTGCTTGGAACAGAGACACTTAGTAACTGCCTTCTTGCCCAGATCCTGAATCCGCCTCCTTCCAGGGAATCCCTAGCACCAATACACAGAAACCCGGAGAAGAGAGGACCTAAATGGTTGAATCCATTCATTGGCTGGTGCAGCTGGTCCCTCCTTTTAAAACCTCTAAACACCATGGTCCTTCTATGTATTTAACCAACCCCCTGAGAATTAGTCATACACCATGGCTCCTATAATTTACATACACCCCGACAATTTCTATTTATTTCCCCATAGCCATTATCATCCACCCCAAACAACATGACCTCTATACTTATTTCCTGAGACCCCCTCTGATAATTTCTACTTATTTATCCCTTATAATTACCCCCTGCCCAAACCTTTTTGTTCTTCTATTTCCCCAGACTCCCCTCATCATAATTTCTCTTCTCCCTGTCTCACAAATCCTGTCTATGTTTTCTGATCCCCCAAGACCCCTTTTAGCCTTACACTTACCCTTGCAAACTGTAACACTCCAGTCCTTGAGCAGCACCTGGAAGCAGCAGTTATGGCTTCTCTTCCTCCAAAACATGGGACATGATGAGATGTACAAGATTAGGAGTGATTGGTCTAGCCACTCCAGTGCTCCCCATTAAAGTGTCATTTTTTTAATAAAAAAAATGGTACACACACCATACAAGAGAGGGCCCCAGTGTGGTGCACCGCTGGCACCAATGGTACCTCATTCCCTACTAAAATATTTGTATTTAATAAACACTCAGTATGGCATTCATGTGTACCCCCAAACCTGCATGAAGCTCTTTCAAGCTTGTTAGATAATCTGCATTAAATAAAGCAAGACTGCAAGCTCTTGCAGAGCACCTTGGTAAGGGTAGATTCCTAGATGTGGATGGTGGGTATGTCTAATTCTACTAAGGGGGCTACAGAGAAGCAAATGGAGACCTCCAGATCTACTCATTGCAGACCTGTAATAAGTACAAAAGAAAGAAAAGGCAAAAAGCATATTATTTTATATTTATTTTCTTTACACACTAAAACATTATTAAATTATGTTTCCTAATCAGCAAATTAAAATATACTATATGTACTGCTTTTTCAAGTTGAATTAAATTTTCATTGAATGAAAATTATATTATAAATTAAACAGATATCTTATATTTCCTGAGCCACAATAAAGAGTTTTTTCACTACAATGGAAACATGTTACTAAAATAAAATGCAAACGTTATTTCTTTCTAAGAAAAATTAGTTCATTAACAAGTTTTACACAGAATCATATAAAACATTTTGCAGGCTTTAAATGCAGAGTTTCTGTCACAGTGAGAATTTGGCAACTAAAACTGACAATGCTTTCAGCAGTATTATTGGAAATTTTGCAAGAATACACCCCCTGAGAAAGTAGAGAAAATCGAAGTAAAGTTAAAATGCATAAAAAACTTTAATCCCTTGTGCCTCTTCCTCTGCGGAACCCGACTTGCAAATCTGGTAGTTCCCGTTGCAGCATCATCTTGTAGGGTTTTGAATAGTTTAGCTGCAATTCCATCAATTCCTATAGACTTGCTATCAGCAAAACATCCTAGTGCCTATCTCACTTCACTTTTCAACATGGCTGGCTCCAGCTTATTGGAAAAACTATTGGGGTCATCACTGCTGTTAAGATCTTTCCTGTATAGATCTTCAGAATATTCCCGCTACCTCATCTAATCTGCTTCTATTACGCCCCTACCATTTTTGTCTTTTATCAAGCTCACTTTGGCATGAAAGGTTCCTTTAAGATCCCAATTGTTCTGAAGTGATCTCTTGATTTACCCATTCTGTTATCTTCTTCTATCTCTTTACATCGCTCATTGTACAATGTCTCCTTGTCTCTTCGTGCAATCCTCTAGAATTCTGTATCCAGTTGGACAAATCTTTTGCTGTCTCCACTACCTTTCACTTTCCTTCTTTCCTGGCCTACTTTTAAAGCCTTGTCAGATTGCCAGTTCAACTTCTTACTTTTCTTTCTTTTAGGGATATTCTTTGTTGCTGTTTCCTGGATAAGGTTGCAAACATCGGTCCGAAGTTCTTTAGGCATTCTATCTTCCATGTCTAATCCCTTAAATCTATTCTTTACCTCCACTGCATATTCACAGGGAGTATTATTTAGTTTGTATCTGCTTGGTCAGATAAGTTTCCCTCTTTTTCTTCAGTTTAATTCTGAGCTTTAAAATAAGAAGCTCGTGGTCTGAGCTGCAGTCAGCTCCGGGTCTTGTTTTTGTTGACTGTATAGAGCTCCTCCATCTTTGCCTGATTTCTATATTGTCCATCTGGTGATGTCCATGTGTATAGTCGCCTCGGAGGCTGTTGGAAGTTGGTGTTTGTTATGACCAGAGAATTATCTTGACAGAATTCTACTATTCTCTGACCTGCTATATTTTGTACTCCAAGGCCAAACTTACCAGTTATTCCAGGTGTCTTTGGTTCCTTACTTTAGCATTTAAATCTCTTATGATGAGAGCAACATGTTTTCTTGGTGTTACTGTAGATCTATGACATGTTGAATGTTTTCATAGAATTAGACAACTCTTCAGCATCCATGGTTGGAGCATAAACTTGGATCATTGTGATGTTTAATGGCTTGCCTTAAATTGTAATAGAAATAATTCTGTCATTTATTGTGTTGTAACCAAGCAATGCTTTGGTCACCCTTTGATTGACTATGAGGGCTACTACATTTCTTCTGCGAGATTCCTGACCACAGTAGAAGATCTGGTGGTTACCTGATGTGAAATGTCACACTAATTCCCAGTATCTCAAAGTTTAATCTTGTCATCTCATGTTTGCCCACGTCAAGTTTGTATTGGTTAATAGTTCTAATATTCCAGGTTCCTATGCTAAATTGTTCTTTGAAGCAGCAGACTTTCCTTTCCCCTCCAGACACATCCGCAGTTGGGTGTCTTCTTGACTTTGGCCCAACCACTTCAATAGACATGGCGCTACTTGTACTCGCCCTCTGCTCTTCCTAGGGTGGGGGAAGTTCGAGAATTTTCAAAATTCCCTGGACCTTATAGCCAAAGCCCAGAAGATCAAAGGGGTTCTCAAGCCCTCAAGGTGGCATTCTTCAAAAACAAAATTAAAACAGGGGCGTGGTCAACTACGGCAGAGGCAAATCCCAAGGAGCTGGATCTCGACTATAGTAAACCCCTATAAGTTGTGAAAAAGGGGAAAAGTGGAACCCCCACCACCTATAAAACTGCCCAAAGAGACCCTTAAGCCACAAACAAGCTAAAATAACCCCTATAGTCGGGAGACTCACCACAGAAACAAAGACAAAGACCTCTTCAGACTCCGCATCTCAGATCAAGAGCCTGTCAGACACCCATAAAAGCCATAATGGGGAAGACTCCTAGACCTAGGAGTGTGCACACAATCATTGATGCCTCGAGATTGAGCCCAGGGGTAAGAAATTGTATGACTGTTCCCCCTCACCCTACTACATAAATGTGGCACAAAACAGGGGCAGACACACCAACAACACAAACTCAAAACAGGGTGTGAAAGGACTAAGCGAGGGATGCTGCCCAGGAACAACCAAAGCCCCCATGTCCAGTAGGAGAAAACTATAAAAGGCCCAGAATTAGGATGCAAAGATAGGGGACCCCAAAAGGGCATGCTCATAAGGGCCCCAGAAAGTCTTTAATTCTTTTGTGTATGTTGTGGAGGTTCACAGTAGACAAAAGAGGCACAGCGATGGAAGAGGGGGGAAAGGGACACGGAGGAGGGAGATAAGTGAAACAAGCCACAGGAGGGAGAGGGGGCAAAGAGACAGCGGGAGGGAGAGAGGGGGAAAAAGACACAGGGGAGGGGGGAAAGAGACACAGGGGTGACAGAGTGGGGAGAGGCTCACCGACGGCGCTCATTGCGGACCTTGCTGGGCTTGGGATGAGTGCCAAAGGCGCTCATTGTGAGACCCAAAAGTTGAGGCCAAAGGTAGCGGTAAAGTAGAGGTGGGGAGAGGCTTAGAGGGGGGAGAGCCTCTCATTGGGTGGCAAACAGCATTGCCAGACTTCAAATTTCATTGCCGTAATTTTTGACGGACAATTCGCTAGTAAATATATATGATTGTTTATGTGAAACTGCCTGATCACTCCAAGGGTGGTACATGCAATCAGAGATCTCGCCAACATCTGGAAATTCATGTTAACAAACACAGGCCCCGAAACAAAATAGCCGCTGTTCTTGAGTAAACTTAAGAGGTAGCTCTATTGAAAGAAAAACAATTAAACCAACAGACAATCCAGGAGGACTTTGAGAATAAATCAAGAAGACAAAATGTCTGCATAAGGAATCTTCCGGAATCAGTGCGAGATCTCTCGCAATACATGAAAGATCTATGTGAATCTCTCCTACCAAACATGTGTGATGATGACTTTAAACTGGATAGAATTCACAGAGCACTTAGTGGATGCCCATCTAATACAGACCGGCTGAGAGACGTAATAGCACGGTTCCACTATTTTACCACTCAGGACCAGTTCATGAGAGCAGCAAGATCCGGTATCCCACAAATAGATGGCCATCAACCAAGCATATTTTCAGACCTACCCTCAGCAACTCTCATCAAAAGAAACATGCTAAAACCATCTTGGAAATCATCCTAGCCCAAGGATGGGAGTATACATGGGGGTTTCCTTTCCTTTAGAACATTTCCAAAGAGAGAAAGATACACCATCCAATCTCTAGAGGAGGGAGTAGATCTACTCTTATCATGCAACATTCAGATGCCTGAAAATGTAAACCAACCTCTTGTTCTAGCTTTACGTCAATGCTGTGGTTTGTTTTGTGTTTGGTTTAATTTTATTTTCTCCTTCTAATCTTCCTTGTCCTCTCCCATTCTCTCCCCTTCCTTATCCCTGCCTCAGTCCTCAGCTCTCAGATTCCAAACCCACATCTTCCGCACTCTGCACAGGAACCCATCCCATATCATCATTTAGGAGTCCTATCCGACTGTCAGACATCCCCAGTTTAATTCCTCTGCTTCAGAGATTGGTGAGTCATGGACATCAATATAATCTCACATAACACCCAAGGTTTAAACGAAGCACTGGAGAGAGGGATTGTCTTAAAATAATATTTAAGCCTAGGAGCAGATATAGTGTTGTTACAGGAAACTCATAAAAAAGAATCAGTACCCAAATATTGGGGTAAAATTTAAACACAAACTTACCATGCCACTGCATTAGAAAAAAAAGAGGAGTCTCTATTTCAATTCACAAGAGACTCAACTTTCAACACATTAACACCCAAAAATCCAGTGATACGTTGCAGTTTATGGAATCATCAACAAAAGGAAAATGAAAAGTGTTACTGCTTAATATGTATGCACCAAACTCAGAACTATCAGCTTTCTTTCACAGAATTTCAGACCTAATATCTAATTATCTACGAAAGCTTTCAAGTTTACCTTTTATTCGGCCAGACATAAATCCCACTCATGTATTGATTGTATGCTGATACAACAACAAATGCCCTCTAACCTAGTGGAAGCAGCAATCCATCCTATCTCATGGTCATACCACGATCTTGTAAGCGTGTCATTGTGTGATTTGCTCCCAAAGGGACAGTTCAATTCATGGACATTAAATCCAGCACTCCTCAATGACCCACTAACAAAATAGAAAATCCACAAAGCAATCACAGTTTATTTTAACGATAAACAGTGATGAGGAGATTATCAAATGCAAACATGATTTAAATATGATTCTGAGGCATACACAATAAACCAGACACAATGTTAGCCAGGAGAAATCAAAACCGCAACCACAGCAGCTAAACCCCAAAAAGCAAACAATTCATTGAGACTCTTTTACCGCATCTTACGCATTTCTTTTATGACTTTCTCACATGAAAGCAGAATTCTTGGAAGATTATTGTCTTACACAGGGAAGGCAAAGACCCAACTTCATGTAATAGTTACATACCCATATCTTTAATTAATAATGACATTAAACTTTATTCCAAGGTTCTGGCAAATAGACTGGCCTTACTAATGCCGTCTGCGATTCATCCGGACCAAGTAGGCTTTATTCCAGGTAGGGAGGCGCCTGATAACACCTAATGGATATAGTATCCAATAAGAACATACTACTCTGATGCTTTTATCCCTCGATGCCGAGAAGGCATTTGACATTAGGTACATTTATATTAAAAAATAATTCCTTAAAAACCCATGGTGCCTAACATTTTTTAGTAATCAAGCAACTTTAATATTATGGGATATTCCACAGAAACAACGACGATAATAAAATTGTATATATATACTGTATATATATATATATATATATATATATATATATATATATATATATATATATATATATACACACACACACACACACACACACACACACACACACACACACACCATATATACTCGAGTATAAGCCGACCTGAGTATAAGCCTAAGCCTAGGCACCCATTTTACCACAAAATACTGGGTAAAATGAGTGACTCGAGTATAAGCCGAGGGTGGGAAATGTGCTGCCCCTGTGTCCCTCTTGTGCCCTCTGTGTCCCCCTCTCTCGCCGTGTCTCTTCTCCCCTCTCCCTTCCCTGTGTCTCTTCCCCCCTCCCTTATCACCCTCCTCAACCCCACTCCTCAACCTCCCTCCTCATCCTCAACCTCCCTCCTCATCCTCAACCTCCCTCCTCAACCTCCCTCCTCATCCTCCCTTCTCATCCTCAACCTCCCTCCTCATCCTCAACCCCCTCCTCAACCTCCCTCCTCAACCCCCCATCCTCAACCCCCCATCCTCATCCTTTCTCCTCAACCCCCCATCCTCAACCCCCCTCCTCAATCCCCCTCCTCAACCCCCCATCCTCATCCTCTCTCCTCAACCCCCCATTCTCAACCCCCCTCCTCAATCTCAACCCCCTTCCTCAACCCCTCCTCCTCATCCTCAACCTCCCTCCTTATCCTCAACCTCCCTCCTCAACCCCTTCCTCAACCTCCCTCCTCAACCCCCCCATCCTCAACCCCATCCTCATCCTCAACCCCCTCCTCAGCCTCAACCCTCCTCAACCTCAACCCTCCTCAACCTCAACCCCCCCTCAACCCCAACCCCCCTCCTCAACCCCCCTCCTCAACCCCCCTCCTCAACCTCCCCATCCTCAACCCCCCATTCTCATCCTCTCACCTCAACCCCCATCCTCAACCCCCCTCCCCAACACCTCCTCCTCATCCTAAACCTCCCTCCTCATCCTCAACCCCCTCCTCAACCCCCTCCTTAACCCCCCCATCCTCAACCCCCTCCTCAACCCCCATCCTCATCCTCAATCCCCCATCCTCAACCTCCCTCCTCACAAAATACTGGGTAAAATGAGTGACTCGAGTATAAGCCGAGGGTGGGAAATGTGCTGCCCCTGTGTCCCTCTTGTGCCCTCTGTGTCCCCCTCTCTCTCCGTGTCTCTTCTCCCCTCTCCCTTCCCTGTGTCTCTTCTCCCATCTCCCTTCCCTGTGTCTCTTCCCCCCTCCCTTATCACCCTCCTCAACCCCCCTCCTCAACCTCCCTCCTCATCCTCAACCTCCCTCCTCATCCTCAACCTCCCTCCTCAACCTCCCTCCTCAATCTCCCTCCTCAACCTCCCTTCCCCTTCCTCCCTCAACATCCTCAACCTCCCTCCTCCTCCTCAACCGCTCCTCAACCTCCCTCCTCAACCCCCCATCCTAAACCCCCCATCCTCATCCTTTCTCCTCAACCCCCCATCCTCAACCCCCCTCCTCAATCCCTCTCCTCAACCCCCCATCCTCATCCTCTCTCCTCAACCCCCCATCCTCAACCCCCCTCCTCAATCTCAACCCCCCTCCTCAACCCCTCCTCCTCACCCTCAACCTCCCTCCTTATCCTCAACCTCCCTCCTCAACCCCTTCCTCAACCTCCCTCCTCAACCCCCCCATCCTCAACCCCCATCCTCATCCTCAACCCCCTCCTCAGCCTCAACCCTCCTCAACCTCAACCCTCCTCAACCTCAACCCCAACCCCCCTCCTCAACCCCCCTTCTCAACCTCCCTCCTCAACCCCCCCATCCTCAACCCCCCCATCCTCATCCTCTCACCTCAACCCCCATCCTCAACCCCCCTCCCCAACACCTCCTCCTCATCCTAAACCTCCCTCCTCATCCTCAACCCCCTCCTCAACCCCCTCCTTAACCCCCCCATCCTCAACCCCCTCCTCAACCCCATCCTCATCCTCAATCCCCCATCCTCAACCTCAACCCCCCTCAACCCCCCTCCTCAACCTCCCTCAACCCCAATCCACCTCCTCAACCTCAACCCTCCTCAAACTCCCTCAACCCCAACCCCCCTCCTCAACCCCCCTCCTCAACCTAAACCCCCCTCAACCCCCCTCCTCCACCTAAACCCCCCAAATACCTCCCCCCTCTCCCCTCACTTACCTGCTTGTGCTCCGGCCTCCGCTCCTTGACCCGGTGCGCATGTGACGTCACATGCGCGCTGCGTCATTAGCATATACCGGGTGCCGGAACCCGGTATATGCTAATGATGCGGCGCGCATGTGACGTCACATGCGCGCCAGCACCGGGTCAAGGAGCGGAGGCCGGAGCACAAGTAGGTAAGTGAGGGGAGAGGGGGGAGGTATCTAGGGGGGTTTAGGTGGAGGAGGGGGGTTGAGGGGGGTTTAGGTTGAGGAGGGGGGAGGGAAAGAGACACGGGGGGGTAGAGAGACACACGGGGGGGTTAGAGACACACGGGGGAGAGTGACTCGAGTATAAGCCGAGGGGGCCCTTTTTTGCCTTAAAAAAAGGGCTGAAAAACTCGGCTTATACTCGAGTATATACGGTATATATATATCTATCTATCACAGGAGTAATTAGTGTCTAATTGTGTCCAAAAAGGGTGAGAAAGGAGTATATAATATTGATTAATACACCCCAAGATTATCCAATGTAGCGATTTTTCACTATAAATTACTTAACTCTCTTTTAACACATCACTACAGCATTCCTCATATTCAGCATTAAACCTGCTTAATCACAGGAACGCTTCCCAGATACTTTATACACCCCCTTAAAATGTAACTACAAACAAAAAAAACTCTTGGGCAATGCTACCTAAGGAACATATGGAAAGCAAATAATAATGTAATAACCCCCAAGCAGGTTTGTATGGTGCTACTGCCCTGCACCAAATTACCACCAATTACCACCAACACTGTCATATATGCATAATACTTGCAGTTCATTGGTTGGTTGCATTAATTATGTAGGGATTACAAACGCATGTTCCATTCAATCTCTCCTCAGTGCTTCCTCAATGCCCTTCAGTGTCTTGTGGCTCCCCAACGGTTGGTTCTGTTTCGCCCTTCCTAGGGCTTATTCATGGGGTACTGTCCTCTGTTGTATCTCCGGCTATAAACAGCCCTTTATTTTCTGGTTTGCGTCAAAATGACGCAGTGGAACGCATAATGCAGTTCACTGGTTTTAGAGTCCATATGATTGGCATTCGCCTGCGGGATGCTCACTTAGTAAATAAAGAAGTGATTGATAGTTAAAACTGATATTTCATTATTAAATTGGTAATTTATTGGGTTGCCTTTATGTTTAAGTCACTCTAGTTACATAGTTACATAGTATTTAAGGTTGACAAAAGACTTTCAGTCCATCAAGTTCAACCTTTTAAGATATCTGAACTGCAATATGCGGATTAACTATTAATTAATTAGTGTTATAAAAAAAAAAAGTTTTATACAATCAAAGACTAGCATAAAGGCCCCTACACCAATCAAAAATAAGAACGTAGGAGACACGTCATGTGTGGGAGGAGCCTATTTCTTTAAATGTTTGGTGGGAGTTAGCGCCATTATGCTTCCTTGAAGAAGCAGCGTAGAAACGCGCATCGGAAGTTTATTAGAGGGACCGACATCGCCCAGCCTACTTAGTCTGGTCGGATTACAAGCAGAAGTGACGTAGCAGCCACGGTTGGCCGACGGAGGCTGTGCTGATCTCTTGTGAGTAAAGTACCCAGGTATGGTCAAAGCGGATTCTGTTACCAACTTGATAAAAGGTGCAGAGAAGAGTATATCAACTCTATTGACACAGGCAACTTACTGCTGCAGTCCAGGGCACCATTAGATGCAATATCCAACTCCTTGTGGAGTACTGTTACTGATTCTAGTGATGTTCGATTTTTTAAACACAGTGTTTCTGTTGTCTAGTTAAATTGCTAATATAGTGTTGCTATTATGTTACCCTTATAGTGGACTTTGGAATTTATTTCCTTTAATATTACTGCTATTTATCAATTAGCAGAATTTGTAGGTTGCAGCAGCTATTGCAGGTCCCTCTATTTAATTGTATATATGTACACGTCTGGTAGCCATCTGGTTTGTTTGGACGGTGAGTCGCTCAACTGTAGCGTGCCGGTTGGCCCTCACACACCTTTGCTGCCGACGTTCACCTCTGACATCAATGGCATGTGATGCTCTGCAGTTTCGATACCGTCTATTCGCAATGGTGCTGTTTGTCCAGTCATAGTACATTTTAACCACAGCAGCAGCCGAACAGTTCACAAACTGCGCTATTTCAGAAATACTGCAGCCCTTGGCCCGAAAGCCAATGAGCATCCCGTTTTCAAAGTTGGATAAATTGCATGTTTTACTCATGATGGTTGATATGTTTGCAGAATGCCTATATGTTACCTTATATACCCTCCAAGTCAGTTCACGACACATGCCATATTTCATCGGCTATATGCTGCTGATGTCAATATTAGGATCCTCAACCCCCCTCCTCAACCTCAACCCCTCTACTCATCCTCAACCCCCTCCTCATCCTCATCCCCCTTCTCATCCTCAACCTCAACCCCCTCCTCATACTCCTCATACCTCCTCATCCTCCCTCCTCACTTTAACCCTCTCTAATTACCTCCCCCTCTCCCTTTCCCCTCACTTACCTTCTATCAGCAGCTGCTCCTCCGCTCTTCTGCTCCTCCACTCCTCCGCGCATTTAAAGATGACTATCACTATTTGAATGGTGTGCTGCTTTAGGAATGGGGGGGGGGGGGGGGGGGGAATGAAGAAGAGAAAGATGCAGATTTATGAATCAAGTTCCAACATGGGATTCTGGATTAAAAGTCACAGGGTTATAGTGGAAGAGACACAGTGTGTGACAAGGTGTGGTGGGGAAGGAGGAACAAACATCAGGGAAAGGGAACATACATATGAGAGTTTGTGGATGAAGGTAAATGGTGGTTATGAAGGAAGAAGTAATGTGGGCTTAAAGGATAACAGATAAACCAATCTGGAGGATGATACTAAAACTTTAGTTACGGGTGGGGAGAGTAGATGGAGGAAAAGTTGTCTCTGATAACCAATGTTGTTTTGCATTTCTCTCAACATAGCAAGGTTAGGGTTGTGCGTCGTGTTCCTCCTCCAGGACAGCATTTTCACTTGGACTGTTGCATTACATTCACATAATGCTGGTTCTCTTGATATCATGGGCGTAAGAGCCCAAAAAAATCTGTGTGTGTGGGGGCGGGGGGCAACATTACTTATCTGAGGAACATTACTTAACTACCACCAATGGAAGCAGTGATCCTAGGCAATACGTATTCTCCTTCAATTCTGATGGCGACAGTCCAAGTATGGATGAAAGATGAGCGGCTATCCTGAGGACCTTGAGACCTCCCTGCAGAGTAAATCAGCTTGATGAAGTGGAGAGAGAAAACTAAAAATTAGCACTTTACAGAAAGAGTAACGGATAACTGGAAAAGCCTTTCAGTGGAAGTGGTAGAGTCAAACACAGTTAAGGAAGTGAAACATGCCTGGTATAAGTCTAAGGCCACCACCTTAGGGCTTATAAACCAGACTTTTTGATTGATAGAATGGGGAAATAGATGGACCTTTTTAGTTATCTATCATCATATCACTGCATCACACAGGCTTACCCCCACCTCACTATCATATCACTGCATAACACAGGCTACCCCCACCTCACTATCATATCAATGTATAACTACAGGCTTCCTCACTTTTCCTCCCTCTTCATGTCCCTCAAGAAGTTTAATCACTCCATGGTACTTTCCCAGGAATGTAAGGATAGGTGTAATATGGGTGATGTGGAAAAAGAAGGGGAAGGGAAGAGAAATAGGTGAAGAGCAAAAAGCAAAAGATTGAGAGGGGAGTTAGAAAGTGAGACAGGAAAAAGTGAATACTAGAAAAAACACAATAAAGAACAAAGAGTAGAGGTGTGTTGGAAAGTTATGAATCAACTGCAAGAGGAAATAAATATAGAAGCCAGGTGTTGTGGTGCAAAATCACATGAAAGAAAAAGTATACTAGCCATTTGTAATTACAATATTGTGTGTACCTTTGTGCAAATAGTCTTTCTGCTGCTACTTGGCTACCCATTGCATTCTCCAGGGTTGTTAAAAAAAGGGAGTCAAAAGCTTTCATGGGAGAGACAAACTGCTCCATATAGCTGGCACCCTCTTGTGGTGCCTCTAGTAATGCATGATTAAGTTTACTTTTTTCTATTTTGTGTGTACCCCTACTCAAATAATGTGTGTGTGTGGGGGGGGGGATTTATCCCCCCCTCCCCGTTTCTTACGCCCCTTCTCATTAGGTCTTTTATTGACAAACATATATATTCTTAAATTCTTATAAGAAGCATTATATATGACTTATAACAGTTATATAATAGTTGAAGTTCCTGCTCTTGAGATAATCTAACAGAGATTTATAGAGCTGATAAGTTCATTTTGTGTAATTGTTGCAAAAAAAAATGGCCCAGTTAGCAGACAATAAACATTGAAAGTGCTAAAGTGTTGTCCAACAGTGACTTCCAATATTGTTTTGCATTTATCACATGTTAAGGGTAAATTTGACTCAATAAAAAGAATGACACAAACCTGGTCTAATTAAGCAAGAGATATCTTTATATATTCATTACTTATGCAGTTAAATGCAAAAAAAAATAATAATACAGTTTCAGCCTCTGTCCTCCATCCATGCAGTCACCATCTTGGAAAGGCAGAGAATAAACAGGAAACCTCCAGTCAACAGGGAGATAAGTAGTAGAATCTGGGGGTCAGGATGAGTAGAGGCTGAATGGTCATGGTAATTGGGGAAAGGAGCTCAACAGAAGATGGGGAGGCCAGATAAATTGGTGCCAGCTACACTGGTGAATTACCACTGTTGCTACACTTCGAAACTGATGCCCACGGAGAAATGATGCTGACAGGGAGAGTTTACAGAGAGTCTCATGAGAGGGCTGTAAAGAGTCCTTTTTCATGGTGAGGGTCTTGAAACCTTGAGACATGAGCTTCCATGAAACCATTCTGACTATCTTCCAACCTTGACTGCAGTTCTATTGATGAGGAGCACAAGGTGAGGTCCAGCCCACCTAGGAGATAAAGAAAACTTATTAAGAGACTCACAAGTACACAATCTCCCAGTTCAATATCCTGCATTGGTTTATCAGACATTCGAGGTAGTCTCTCTGCTACTTGCTTATGATGCTTAGCAAGTGTTTTTGTCGGTGCTATAATACAATCTGCCATGGTCTCTTAAAGGTATATGAAAGTGAGCTGGGTATTAATGCATCTGATAAGTGAGAATTTCTAGTGTCTGAAAAAAATTGTTTGCATGAAAAAATTCCAAAGTAAACAGTTAAACCGTTAGCCTGAAGTTTGCTGAATTTCTTGCTTTTACAAACTGTTTTCTCTCAATGTTGACACCCCCTAAAATTCCCAGCGATAATTAGCATAACTTATACATTGTTTATTTTTGACATGGGGATTGTGCAGGCATGCTCAGTTGGCACCTGTAGTCTGCCCTACGGTGGGAAGTCACATGATTTCAGACACTTTCCTTTCCCTTAGCCAATCAGCATGCTCATGTGCTGCATATTGGATATCTCAGTTTGCATGAAAAAATGCTAATTTTTTTGCAGAAAAGAAACAAACATTTTTTGATAGGTGGGTTATGATGCATTCTACAGGATACATTCATAACCCACCTAAGCTAAAACCTTTGCAGCTCATCCCATGCTTACAGGAGGCTTGGGACCTTGGTGTCCAAAGGATGTTCAAACAGTCCCTGTTAGCGAGAGTAGTTATAACATCATCATAATCGTCTGTCTGTCATTTGAGATTTGAAAAGGCGTTATCCCAATTTTTTAATATAGTTTTTTTTTCAAAACACATATCCTACAAATTCTGATACTATTCCAGTCAGAGACTTAAGGACTAGGAAAGAAATCACATTGTGAGTTTTAATTTGCTTCAGTAGGTTACCCAGCTGTTTTCTGATACTTTTAGGCAAAGAAACCTAATTCACCATTCCCCGCAGTAACCCATATTTACTCATGGGTCATTGCAACAATCTATTCTTTATCTGAAAGAAACACAGTGAAAGTACACTATTGCACAAAATTTCCAAATTATCACAAAAACTGTTTCGCAGATACGTCCTGCAATATTTATAGACTTTTGAAAATTTGAATTTCCTCTGCAGAGTTAAAATGTGGATGTATAATATCAGTACATATGTTAAAATATATTTTACCACCAGTCTCTATACTGAAGGAGTTCAGTAGTAGATGGGGAGGCCAGTTAAGTCGGTGTCGGCTACACATGTGAATTGACACTGTTCCCTTGCTTCAAAACAAAGGGGATAACAACAATGGCTGACAGAGCGAGTATACAAAGTCTCATGATAGGGCTGTAAAGAGTCCTTTATGTTATGTGAGAGTGGCTTTAAACCATGCGACAGGAGCTTCCATGAAACCATTCCTTTAACCTTGACAGCAGTTCAATTGCTTAGGAGCAAAAAGTGAGGTCCAGCCCAACTACGAGATAAAGAAAACTTAAGAGACTTCACAAGGAGGACACAATCTCCCAGTTCAATATCATGTATTGGTTTATCAGACATTTGAGGCAGTCTCTCTGCTTCCTGCTTATGATGCTTAGCAAGTGTTTTTATCAGTGCCTTTAATATAATCTGCCATGTTCTCCTCAGCTAAGGAGGCTTGAAACCATGGCCGGATTAACCATTAGGTCAATTAGGCAGCCGCCTAAGGGCGTTTCTGGTTTCTGGCTTAAAAAGAAATATTAAATGCTGCAGTTCATAGACTGGCTACTAGGGGGTAACCATCTAGAACAAAATAATTACAACAGGAAAAGTAACTTAAATGCACAGAAAAGGCAAAAATGGGTCTGTGCATACCTTGCATACTCACTCACAGGAGCTCCTCCATTTCACTGCCCAGGGGCTTCAAAAAGGTAGATCCGGCCCTGCTTGAAACCTTGCGACATGAGCTTCCATGAGCAGTTCCATTGGTAAGGAGCACAAGCTGAGGGGTTCAGTCCACCTAGGAGATAAAGAACCTTATTAAGAAACTTCACGGAGAGGCCTAATCATCACACATTGGTTTATCAGACATTTTAGGCAGTCTCGCTGCTACCGCTTATGATGCTTAGCAAGTGTTGTTGGAGTGCTTTAATATAATCTGTCATGTCCTCCTCAGCTGAAATCTTTCCAGCACCTTTCTTGTTTAGGGGAGGTTGGACCCAGCATGCATTCCACATGCTGTACAGTATAAAGGTGCATTCCTAATGTTGTATAGTGTAAAAGGCAAAGGGTCCACTCATTTAGAAAACATGTCCACTGGAGACTTGAAAACAGGTTGCACAAATTAAGTTCAGGGTTGTAGGGTTGTGTCTCTCCTCAGGGGGATTATTTATTTTTACTTGGTAGTTATATTACACTGACATGATGCAGTGTCTCAGTGATTGTATATTACACACCCGCTCCCTACAATTTCTACTTACACAGCTAAGATCAAGCAAGTGATTTACGTTGTTTACTTTGATAGAGATGCAAGAAGAACTTGAGGATATATAACAACTTCTTATTGTTTTTCTAAGGTTTCCTTCAATTTCAAAGAATTCAGAGAATATTCCAGGAAATCTAAATTCAGGTCCATTCTGGTTATATATTTCTTATGAGTCTTGGGCTGCAGATCTGTAGAGAATTTAAACAAAGTTAAAGAACAATTCAGTTTTACGATTTAAAATGTATTTCACTGAACAGAAAGAAGGATGTGTCTGTGATGGGTCATGGAGACATCTGAGAAGTAGTCCTATATTTCTGTGTGCAACTTATTTTGTCTGTCTTTAATATTGTCAAATATTTCACTCACTTCTGGAGTTCTGGGTTTTAAAGAACAAAAAATTAAAGTCACTGAAATCCATTATTTTATAATATGCTGTTTTTGAAGAACTAGACTTGACAATGAGCAAAATATTTTAGAAAGTATAAGAAACTTCAAGAAAATATAGCCTTTAAATATATGTAATTATACTGTAATGGGAAATCGCATCTGCATTCAGTGCTACTACAAAAGGAGGGGAATGCAGAGGAAACGATGCATAAAGAAGACAATGGCTGCCCCGATAAAGCATAGTTATTTGTTACTAGGAAAGTGCCCATCAAAAATTATGGGTGTAAAATTGTAAGCCTGGCAATGCTGTTTGGCACACAATGCTTTGCGCTTTTGGATCCTCATTCTAAGTCTCTCCCCTTCCATGTAGTTTAGGGGCCTTGCGATAATTGTTACCTTGGGTTGTGTTACTGCCTTGGGTTAAGTCTTACTGCCTTGAGTTAAATGTTACTGGCTTGGATTAAGTGTTAAAAGTGTTACTTCTTTGAGCTTGTTTTTACATCCTTCATCCTCGTTTTACGACCTTCGGCCTCGTTTTCGTTGTGTTTATGTTTTTTGGCCTCAATTTTTTTTTCTCGCTTAGGCTATTTTCGTTTGTGAAAAATCTCTAAATATGCCTCCAATTAACTTGCAACCTCACTCACAGGCTCCCTGGCTCCCTGTGTAAGTTAATTTGAGGCATATTTTTTGTTTTTAGCAGGTCTTTCGAGTTCCGTAGTTCGGCCGTTAAAGTCGTAATTTTCCAAGATTCACAGTTCATCTACGTGCTTCGGTTCTTAAGTCCTTTGGCGCTCATTGCAGCCAAAGTCCCACAGGCCTCACAGAGGCGTGCCTCAACTGTTTGGCTCGCTTCTCGAGGCTAACAAAGCGTGACCAACGGTCCTTATATCCATTATACTATCAATTAACTATTATAGGTGATAGGTAATGAATTGAAGGCGGTGTATGTTGCCCATTTACCCATTACCTGTGTCTATTTCTTAGAAGAAGTATAATGCAAATAATATAGGTCTTCAGTATCCTTTAATGCTTTTGTACATCAGACATTACCTTGCAGATTTTTCAGTCCCTACCTCTAGGCAAAACTCGCACATACATTAAGGTGATAAAACTTCCCCTTTAATGAGAAAAAAATACACATTGCAGAGCTACTTTAAAACAAAGTGTATCTCTGCCATGTCAATTAATGGTAAAGTCTGGTCAGAGTCTATTTAGTAAAGAACAAATAAACTCAAGAAACGTGTTTACTCATCTCACAGATGTATCTCCTCACATACCCCGTTAGGGCCGCAACTGTGAGCCTCACGAAGTGAGGCAAGCCGTTAGAGCACCCAGGACTTATGCTGCAATGAGCGCCAAAGGCGCTTAGCGTGGGGCTTGTGATGAGCCCCAAAGGAGCTCAGAGGGCCCATATTCTCACATTGTGTGGCAAACAGCTTTGCTAGCCTTACAATCTAATTCCCGTCATTTTTGACGGGCAAGTTACTAGTATAAATATATCTTATATCTATAGCAGCGGTTCTCAACCTGGAGGTCGCAACCCCTTTGGGGGTCGAATGATGATTTGCCAGGGGTCGGCTGAGTGTGTGTGTGATATGACATGCTGAGTATGTGTGTGACAGGGTGAGTGTGTGTGTGTGACAAGCTGAGTATGTGTGTGACAGGCTGAGTATGTGTGTGACAGGCTGACTGTGTGTGTGTCATATGACAGGCTAAGTGTATGTGTGTGACAGGCTGAGCGTGTGCGATATGACAGGCTGACTGTATGTGTGTTGTATGATAGGATGAGTGTGTGTGATATGACATGCTGAGTATGTGTGTTGTATGATAGGATGCGTGTGTGTGATATGACATGCTGAGTATGTGTGTGTCATATGATAGGCTGGGTATGTGTGTGACAGGATAAGTGTGTGTGTCATAACAGGATGAGTGTGTGTGTGAGACAGGCTGTGTATGTGTGTGTGAGACAATCTGTGTATGTGTGTGTGAGACAGGCTGTGTATGTGTGTGACAGGTTGAGTGTATGTGTGTGACAGGTTGAGTGTATGTGTGTGACAGGATGAGTGTATGTGTGTGACAGGATGAGTGTGTGTGTGTGTGATATGACAGGCTGAGTATGTGTGTGACAGGCTGAATGTGTGTGTGTTATATGACAGGATGAGTGTGTGACAGGTTGAGTATATGGGTGGCAGGCTGACTGTGTGTGTCATATGAAATGCTGAGTATGTGTGTAACAGGGTGAGTGTGTGTGTGGGATATGACAGTCTGAGTGTGTGTGATATGACATGCTGAGTATGTGTGTAACAGGGTGAGTGTGTGTGTGGGATATGACAGGCTGAGTATGTGTGTGATATGACAGACTGAGTATGTATGTGACAGTCTTATGTGTGTATGTGACAGGCTGAGTGTGTGTGTGTGTGATGTGACAGGCTGAGTATGTGTGTGTGACAGGGTGAGCGTGTGTGTGATATGACAGGCTGACTGTGTGTTTGATATGACAGGCTGACTGTGTTTGTGATATGACAGGCTGAGTGTGTGTGTGATGTGACAGGCTGAGTGTGTGTGTGATGTGACAGGCTGAGTGTGTGTGTTACAGTGTAAGTGTGTGTGAGATATGACATCCTGAGCGTGTGTGACAGGCTGACTGTGTGATATGACATGCTGAGTATGTGTGTAACAGGGTGAGTGTGTATATGACAGGCTGAGTATGTGTGATATGACAGGCTGAGTATGTGTGTGACAGTCTTATGTGTGTGTGTGTGAAAGGCTGAGTGTGTGTGTGTGATATGACAGGCTGAGTATGTGTGTGACAGTCTTATGTGTGTGTGTGAAAGGCTGAGTGTGTGTGTGTGATGTGACAGGCTGAGTGTGTGTGTGTGATGTGACAGGCTGAGTGAGTGTGTGTGTGTGATGTGACAGGCTGAGCGTGTGTGTGTGACAGGGTGCGTGTGTGTGTGATATGACATGCTGACTGTGTGTGTGATATGACATGTGTGTGTGATATGACATGCTGACTGTGTGTTTGATATGACAGGCTGACTGTGTGTGTGATGTGACAGGCTGACTGTGTGTGTGATGTGACAGGCTGAGTGTGTGTGTGATGTGACAGGCTGAGTGTGTGTGTGACAGGCTGACTGTGTGTGATATGACATGCTGAGTATGTGTGTGATATGACAGGCTGATTATGTGTGTGATATGACAGGCTGATTATGTGTGTGACTGGCTGACTGTGTGTGTCATATTGACAGGCTGAGTGTGTGTGTGTGTAATGATGTGGGTGTGTGTGTTATATGACAGGATGAGTGTGTGACAGGCTGAGTATGTGTGTAACAGAGTGAGTGTGACAGGTTGAGTATGTGTGTGGCAGGCTGACTGTGTGTGTCTAATGACAGGATGAGTGTATGTGTGTGACAGTTGTATGTGTGGTGTGAAAGGCTCAGTGTATGTGTGTGACAGGCTGACTGTGTGTGTCTTATGACAGCGTAAGTATGTGTGTGACAGGCAGACTGTGTGTGTGATATGACAGTATGATTGTGTGATATGACAGTATGAGCGTGTGTGTGACTGGCTGAGTTTGTGTGTAACAGTGGGAGTGTGTGTGTAACAGTGGGAGTGTGTGTGACAGACTGACTGTGTGTGATATGACATGCTGAGTATGTGTGTGACAGGCTGAGTATGTGTGTGACAGGATGAGTGTATGTGTGTGACAGGCTGAGTGTATGTGTGTGTAATATGACAGGCTGATTATGTGTGTGACTGGCTGACTGTGTGTGTGATATGACAGGCTGAGTATGTGTGATATGACAGGCTGAGTATGTGTGATATGACAGGCTGAGTATGCGTAATATGACAGGCTGAGTATGTGTGACAGGCTGAGTGTATGTGTGTATGTGTGTGTGATATGACAGGCTGAGTTTGTGTGTGACAGGCTGAATGTGTGTGTGTTATATGACAGGATGAGTGTGTGACAGGTTGAGTATATGGGTGGCAGGCTGACTGTGTGTGTCATATGAAATGCTGAGTATGTGTGTAACAGGGTGAGTGTGTGTGTGGGATATGACAGTCTGAGTGTGTGTGATATGACATGCTGAGTATGTGTGTAACAGGGTGAGTGTGTGTGTGTGACAGGATGAGTGTATGTGTGTGACAGGATGAGTGTGTGTGTGTGTGTGTGATATGACAGGCTGAGTATGTGTGTGACAGGCTGAATGTGTGTGTGTTATATGACAGGATGAGTGTGTGACAGGTTGAGTATATGGGTGGCAGGCTGACTGTGTGTGTCATATGAAATGCTGAGTATGTGTGTAACAGGGTGAGTGTGTGTGTGGGATATGACAGTCTGAGTGTGTGTGATATGACATGCTGAGTATGTGTGTAACAGGGTGAGTGTGTGTGTGGGATATGACAGGCTGAGTATGTGTGTGATATGACAGACTGAGTATGTATGTGACAGTCTTATGTGTGTATGTGACAGGCTGAGTGTGTGTGTGTGTGATGTGACAGGCTGAGTATGTGTGTGTGACAGGGTGAGCGTGTGTGTGATATGACAGGCTGACTGTGTGTTTGATATGACAGGCTGACTGTGTTTGTGATATGACAGGCTGAGTGTGTGTGTGATGTGACAGGCTGAGTGTGTGTGTGATGTGACAGGCTGAGTGTGTGTGTTACAGTGTAAGTGTGTGTGAGATATGACATCCTGAGCGTGTGTGACAGGCTGACTGTGTGATATGACATGCTGAGTATGTGTGTAACAGGGTGAGTGTGTATATGACAGGCTGAGTATGTGTGATATGACAGGCTGAGTATGTGTGTGACAGTCTTATGTGTGTGTGTGTGTGAAAGGCTGAGTGTGTGTGTGTGATATGACAGGCTGAGTATGTGTGTGACAGTCTTATGTGTGTGTGTGAAAGGCTGAGTGTGTGTGTGTGATGTGACAGGCTGAGTGTGTGTGTGTGATGTGACAGGCTGAGTGAGTGTGTGTGTGTGATGTGACAGGCTGAGCGTGTGTGTGTGACAGGGTGCGTGTGTGTGTGATATGACATGCTGACTGTGTGTGTGATATGACATGTGTGTGTGATATGACATGCTGACTGTGTGCTTGATATGACAGGCTGACTGTGTGTGTGATGTGACAGGCTGACTGTGTGTGTGATGTGACAGGCTGAGTGTGTGTGTGATGTGACAGGCTGAGTATGTGTGTGACAGGCTGACTGTGTGTGATATGACATGCCGAGTATGTGTGTGATATGACAGGCTGATTATGTGTGTGATATGACAGGCTGATTATGTGTGTGACTGGCTGACTGTGTGTGTCATATTGACAGGCTGAGTGTGTGTGTGTGTAATGATGTGGGTGTGTGTGTTATATGACAGGATGAGTGTGTGACAGGCTGAGTATGTGTGTAACAGAGTGAGTGTGACAGGTTGAGTATGTGTGTGGCAGGCTGACTGTGTGTGTCTAATGACAGGATGAGTGTATGTGTGTGACAGTTGTATGTGTGGTGTGAAAGGCTCAGTGTATGTGTGTGACAGGCTGACTGTGTGTGTCTTATGACAGCGTAAGTATGTGTGTGACAGGCAGACTGTGTGTGTGATATGACAGTATGATTGTGTGATATGACAGTATGAGTGTGTGTGTGACTGGCTGAGTTTGTGTGTAACAGTGGGAGTGTGTGTGTAACAGTGGGAGTGGTGTGTGACAGACTGACTGTGTGTGATATGACATGCTGAGTATGTGTGTGACAGGCTGAGTATGTGTGTGACAGGCTGAGTGTATGTGTGTGTAATATGACAGGCTGATTATGTGTGTGACTGGCTGACTGTGTGTGTCATATTGACAGGCTGAGTGTGTGTGTGTGTAATGATGTGGGTGTGTGTGTTATATGACAGGATGAGTGTGTGACAGGCTGAGTATGTGTGTAACAGAGTGAGTGTGACAGGTTGAGTATGTGTGTGGCAGGCTGACTGTGTGTGTCTAATGACAGGATGAGTGTATGTGTGTGACAGTTGTATGTGTGGTGTGAAAGGCTCAGTGTATGTGTGTGACAGGCTGACTGTGTGTGTCTTATGACAGCGTAAGTATGTGTGTGACAGGCAGACTGTGTGTGTGATATGACAGTATGATTGTGTGATATGACAGTATGAGTGTGTGTGTGACTGGCTGAGTTTGTGTGTAACAGTGGGAGTGTGTGTGTAACAGTGGGAGTGTGTGTGACAGACTGACTGTGTGTGATATGACATGCTGAGTATGTGTGTGACAGGCTGAGTATGTGTGTGACAGGCTGAGTGTATGTGTGTGTAATATGACAGGCTGATTATGTGTGTGACTGGCTGACTGTGTGTGTGATATGACAGGCTGAGTATGTGTGATATGACAGGCTGAGTATGTGTGATATGACAGGCTGAGTATGTGTGATATGACAGGCTGAGTATGCGTAATATGACAGGCTGAGTATGTGTGACAGGCTGAGTGTATGTGTGTGTGATATGACAGGCTGAGTTTGTGTGTGTAATGGTGTGGGTGTGTGTGATATGACATGCTGAGTATGTGTGTGACAGGCTGAGTGTGTGTGTAACAGTGTGTGTGCATGATATGACAAGCTGAGTATGTGTGTAACAGGGTGAGCGTGTGTGTGATATGACATAGTATGTTTGTGACAGTTGTATGTAGGGCGAGTGTGTGTGTCATATGACAGGATGAATGTGTGTGTTCCAGGCTGAGTGTGCGTGTGATAAGACAGGCTGAGTGTGCGCGTGATATGACAGGCTGAGTGTGCGCGTGATATGACAGGCTGTGTGTGCGCGTGATATGACAGGCTGTGTGTGCGCGACAGGCTGAGTGTGTGTGCGCGACAGGCTGAGTGTGTGTGTTAGATATGACATGCTGAGCGTGTGTGACAGGCTGTGTGTGATATGACATGCTGAGCGTGTGTGACAGGCTGTGTGTGATATGACATGCTGACGATGTGTGTAACAGGGTGAGTGTGTGTGATATGACAGGCTGATTATGTGTGTGACTGGCTGACTGTGTGTGTCATGTGGCAGGCTGAGTGTGTGTGTGTAATGGTGTGGGTGTGTGTGATATGACACACTGAGTGTGTGTGTGACAGGCTGACTGGGTGTGTCATATGACAGGCTGAGTGTGTGTGTGACAGGCTGAGTGTCTGATATGACATGCTGAGTATGTGTGTAACAGGGTGAGTGTGTGTGTGTGGGATATGACAGGCTGAGTATGTGTGTGATATGACAGGCTGAGTATGTGTGTGACAGGCTCAGTGTATGTGTGTGACAGGCTGAGTGTGTGTGTGTGATGTGACAGGCTGAGTGTGTGTGATGTGACAGGCTGAGTGTGTGTGTCATATAACAGCCTGAGTATGTGTGTGATATGACAGTATGAGTGTGTGATAGGACAGTATCATATGGAGTGTGTGTGTGACAGGCTGAGTGTGTGTGTGTGACAGGCTGAGTGTGTGCGACAGGCTGAGTGTGTGCGTCATTTGACAGGCTGAGTGTGTGTGTGCGCGACAGGCTGAGTGTGGGTGTAACAGGCTGAGTGTGTGTGATATGACATGCTGAGTATGTGTGTAACAGGGTGAGTGTGTGTGACAGGCTGAGTATGTGTGTGACAGGCTGAGTATGTGTGTGTGACAGGCTTAGTATATGTGTGTGACAGGGTGAGTGTGTGTTTGTGTGTGTGACAGGCTCAGTGTATGTGTGTGACAGGCTAAGTATGTGTGTGACAGGCTGAATGTGTGTGTCATAGGACAGGATGAAAGTGTGTGTGACAGGCTTTTTATGTGTGTGACAGGCTGAGTATTTGTGTGACAGGCTCAGTGTATGTGTGTGACAGGCTCAGTGTATGTGTGTGGCAGGCTCAGTGTGTGTGTGACTGGCTGAGTGTGTGTGTAACAGTGGGAGTGTGTGTGTAACAGGGGGAGTGTGTGTGTAACAGTGGAAGTGTGTGTGACAGACTGACTGTGTGTGATATGACATGCTGAGTATGTGTGTGACAGGCTGAGTGTGTGTGTGACAGGATGAGTGTATGTGTGTGACAGGCTGAGTGTATGTGTGTGACAGGGTGAGTGTGTGTGATATGACAGGCTGATTATGTGTGTGACTGGCTGACTGTGTGTGCCATATGACATGCTGAGTATGTGTGTAACAGGGTGAGTGTGTGTGTGATATGACAGGCTGAGTATGTGTGATATGACAGGCTGAGTATGTGTGTAACAGGGTGAGTGTGTGTGTGATATGACATGCTGAGTAACATTGTGAGTATGTTTGTGACAGTTGTATGTAGGGCGAGTGTGTGTGTGATATGACAGGATGAATGTGTGTGTTCCAGGCTGAGTGTGCGTGTGATAAGACAGGCTGAGTGTGCACGTGATATGACAGGCTTTGTGTGTGCGACAGGCTGAGTGTGTGTGTGTGTGTGAGCGACAGGCTGAGTGTGTGTGCGCGACAGGCTGAGTGTGTGTGTGAGATATGACATGCTGAGCTGAGCGTGTGTGACAGGCTGTGTGTGATATGTCATGCTGACGATGTGTGTAACAGGGTGAGTGTGTGTGATATGACAGGCTGATTATGTGTGTGACTGGCTGACTGTGTGTGTCATGTGGCAGGCTGAGTGTGTGTGTGTAATGGTGTGGGTGTGTGTGATATGACATGCTGAGTCTGTGTGTGTGACAGGCTGACTGGGTGTGTCATATGACAGGCTGAGTGTGTGTGTGACAGGCTGAGTGTGTCTGATATGACATGCTGAGTATGTGTGTAACAGGGTGAGTGTGTGTGTGGGATATGACAGGCTGAGTATGTGTGTGATATGACAGGCTGAGTATGTGTGTGACAGTTGTATGTGTGTGTGTGAAAGGCTCAGTGTATGTGTGTGACAGGCTGAGTGTGTGTGTGTGATGTGACAGGCTGAGTGTGTGTGATGTGACAGGCTGAGTGTGCGCGTGATATGACAGGCTGTGTGTGCGCGTGATATGACAGGCTGTGTGTGCGCGACAGGCTGAGTGTGTGTGCGCGACAGGCTGAGTGTGTGTGAGATATGACATGCTGAGCGTGTGTGACAGGCTGTGTGTGATATGACACGCTGAGCGTGTGTGACAGGCTGTGTGTGATATGACATGCTGACGATGTGTGTAACAGGGTGAGTGTGTGTGATATGACAGGCTGATTATGTGTGTGACTGGCTGACTGTGTGTGTCATGTGGCAGGCTGAGTGTGTGTGTGTGTAATGGTGTGGGTGTGTGTGATATGACACACTGAGTGTGTGTGTGACAGGCTGACTGGGTGTGTCATATGACAGGCTGAGTGTGTGTGTGACAGGCTGAGTGTGTCTGATATGACATGCTGAGTATGTGTGTAACAGGGTGAGTGTGTGTGTGTGGGATATGACAGGCTGAGTATGTGTGTGATGTGACAGGCTGAGTGTGTGTGATGTGACAGGCTGAGTGTGTGTGTCATATGACAGCCTGAGTATGTGTGTGATATGACAGTATGAGTGTGTGATAGGACAGTATCATATGGAGTGTGTGTGTGACAGGCTGAGTGTGTGTGTGACAGGCTGAGTGTGTGTGACAGGCTGAGTGTGTGCGTCATTTGACAGGCTGAGTGTGTGTGTGCGCGACAGGCTGAGTGTGGGTGTAACAGGCTGAGTGTGTGTGATATGACATGCTGAGTATGTGTGTAACAGGGTGAGTGTGTGTGACAGGCTGAGTATGTGTGTGACAGGCTGAGTATGTGTGTGTGACAGGCTTAGTATATGTGTGTGACAGGGTGAGTGTGTGTTTGTGTGTGTGACAGGCTCAGTGTATGTGTGTGACAGGCTAAGTATGTGTGTGACAGGCTGAATGTGTGTGTCATAGGACAGGATGAAAGTGTGTGTGCCAGGCTTTTTATGTGTGTGACAGGCTGAGTATTTGTGTGACAGGCTCAGTGTATGTGTGTGACAGGCTCAGTGTACCGTATGTGTGTGGCAGGCTCAGTGTGTGTGTGACTGGCTGAGTGTGTGTGTAACAGTGGGAGTGTGTGTGTAACAGGGGGAGTGTGTGTGTAACAGTGGAAGTGTGTGTGACAGACTGACTGTGTGTGATATGACATGCTGAGTATGTGTGTGACAGGCTGAGTGTGTGTGTGACAGGATGAGTGTATGTGTGTGACAGGCTGAGTGTGTGTGTGTGACAGGATGAGTGTATGTGTGTGACAGGCTGAGTGTATGTGTGTGACAGGGTGAGTGTGTGTGATATGACAGGCTGATTATGTGTGTGACTGGCTGACTGTGTGTGTGTGACAGGCTGAGTTTGTGTGTGTAATGGTGTGGGTGTGTGTGATATGACATGCTGAGTATGTGTGTGACAGGCTGACTGGGTGTGCCATATGACATGCTGAGTATGTGTGTAACAGGGTGAGTGTGTGTGATATGACAGGCTGAGTATGTGTGATATGACAGGCTGAGTATGTGTGTAACAGGGTGAGTGTGTGTGTGATATGACATGCTGAGTAACATTGTGAGTATGTTTGTGACAGTTGTATGTAGGGCGAGTGTGTGTGTGATATGACAGGATGAATGTGTGTGTTCCAGGCTGAGTGTGCATGTGATAAGACAGGCTGAGTGTGCACGTGATATGACAGGCTGTGTGTGTGCGACAGGCTGAGTGTGTGTGTGTGCGCGACAGGCTGAGTGTGTGTGCGCAACAGGCTGAGTGTGTGTGTGAGATATGACATGCTGAGCGTGTGTGACAGGCTGTGTGTGATATGTCATGCTGACGATGTGTGTAACAGGGTGAGTGTGTGTGATATGACAGGCTGATTATGTGTGTGACTGGCTGACTGTGTGTGTCATGTGGCAGGCTGAGTGTGTGTGTGTAATCGTGTGGGTGTGTGTGATATGACATGCTGAGTCTGTGTGTGTGACAGGCTGACTGGGTGTGTCATATGACAGGCTGAGTGTGTGTGTGACAGGCTGAGTGTGTCTGATATGACATGCTGAGTATGTGTGTAACAGGGTGAGTGTGTGTGTGGGATATGACAGGCTGAGTATGTGTGTGATATGACAGGCTGAGTATGTGTGTGACAGTTGTATGTGTGTGTGTGAAAGGCTCAGTGTATGTGTGTGACAGGCTGAGTGTGTGTGTGTGATGTGACAGGCTGAGTGTGTGTGATGTGACAGGCTGAGTGTGTGTGTCATATGACAGCCTGAGTATGTGTGTGATATGACAGTATGAGTGTGTGATAGGACAGTATCATATGGAGTGTGTGTGTGACAGGCTGAGTGTGTGTGTGACAGGCTGAGTGTGTGCGTCATTTGACAGGCTGAGTGTGTGTGTGCGCGACAGGCTGAGTGTGGGTGTAACAGGCTGAGTGTGTGTGATATGACATGCCGAGTATGTGTGTAACAGGGTGAGTGTGTGTGACAGGCTGAGTATGTGTGTGACAGGCTGAGTATGTGTGTGTGTGACAGGCTTAGTGTATGTGTGTGACAGGGTGAGTGTGTGTTTGTGTGTGTGACAGGCTCAGTGAATGTGTGTGACAGGCTAAGTATGTGTGTGACAGGCTGACTGTGTGTGTCATATGACAGGATGAAAGTGTGTGTGCCAGGCTTATTATGTGTGTGACAGGCTGAGTATTTGTGTGACAGGCTCAGTGTATGTGTGTGACAGGTTCAGTGTATGTGTGTGGCAGGCTCAGTGTGTGTGTGACTGGCTGAGTGTGTGTTTAACAGTGGGAGTGTGTGTGACAGACTGACTGTGTGTGATATGACATGCTGAGTATGTGTGTAACAGGCTGAGTATGTGTGTGACAGGCTGAGTATGTGTGTGATATGACAGTATGAGTGTGTGATAGGACAGTATCATATGGAGTGTGTGTGTGACAGGCTGAGTGTGTGTGTGACAGGCTGAGTGTGTGCGTCATTTGACAGGCTGAGTGTGTGTGTGCGCGACAGGCTGAGTGTGGGTGTAACAGGCTAAGTGTGTGTGATATGACATGCCGAGTATGTGAGTAACAGGGTGAGTGTGTGTGACAGGCTGAGTATGTGTGTGACAGGCTAAGTATGTGTGTGCGTGACAGGCTTAGTGTATGTGTGTGACAGGGTGAGTGTGTGTTTGTGTGTGTGACAGGCTCAGTGAATGTGTGTGACAGGCTAAGTATGTGTGTGACAGGCTGACTGTGTGTGTCATATGACAGGATGAAAGTGTGTGTGCCAGGCTTATTATGTGTGTGCCAGGCTTATTATGTGTGTGACAGGCTGAGTATTTGTGTGACAGGCTCAGTGTATGTGTGTGGCAGGCTCAGTGTGTGTGTGACTGGCTGAGTGTGTGTTTAACAGTGGGAGTGTGTGTGACAGACTGACTGTGTGTGATATGACATGCTGAGTATGTGTGTGACAGGCTGAGTATGTGTGTGACTGGCTGACTGTGTGTGTCATGTGGCAGGCTGAGTTTGTGTGTGTAATGGTGTGGGTGTGTGTGATATGACATGCTGAGTGTGTGTGTGACAGGCTGACTGGGTGTGTCATATGACAGGCTGAGTGTGCGTGTGACAGGCTGAGTGTGTGTGATATGACATGCTGAGTATGTGTGTAACAGGGTGAGTGTGTGTGTGATAAGACAGGCTGAGTGTGCGTGTGATATGACATGCTGAGAGTATGTGCGCGACAGGCTATGTGTGTGACAGGCTGAGTATGTGTGTGACAGGCTGAGTGTGTGAGATATGACATGCTGAGCATGTGTGACAGGCTGACTGTGTGTGATATGACATGCTGATGATGTGTGTAACAGGGTGAGTCTGTGTGATATGACAGGCTGATTATGTGTGTGACTGGCTGACTGTGTGTGCGATATGACAGGCTGAGTATGTGTGATATGACAGGCTGAGTGTATGTGTGTGATATGACAGGCTGATTATGTGTGTTACTAGTTGACTGTGTGTCATGTGGCAGGCTGAGTGTGTGTGTGTAATGGTGTGGGTGTGTGTGATATGACATGCTGAGAGTGTGTGTGCCAGGCTTATTATGTGTGTGACAGGCTGAGTATTTGTGTGACAGGCTCAGTGTATGTGTGTGACAGGCTGACTGTGTGTGATATGACAGGCTGAGTATGTGTGTAACAGGGTCAGTGTGTGTGTGTGTGTGACAGACTGACTGTATGTGTCATATGACAGGATGTGTGTGTGTATGTGTATGACAGGCTAAGTGTATGTGATATGAGATGCTGAGTATGTGTGTAACAGTGTGAGTGTGTGTGTCATATGACAGGATGAATATGTGTGTGCCAGGCAGAGTGTATGTGTGTGACAGGCTGAGTGTATGTGTGTGACAGGCTCAGTGTATGTGTGTGACAGGCTGACTGTGTGTGATATGACATGCTGAGTATGTGTGTAACATTGTGGGTGTGTGTGATATGACAGGCTGAGTATGTGTGTAACATTGTGGGCGTGTGTGATATGACAGGCTGAGTATGTGTGTGACAGTCGGACCATGTGTGTCATATGACAGGATGAATGTGTGTGTGACAGCCTGAGTGTGTGCGTGATATGACATGCTGAGTATGTGTGTGAGAGGCTCAGTGTATGTGTGTGACAGGCTCAGTGTATGTGTGTGTGTGACAGGCTCAGTGTATGTGTGTAATGTGACAGGCTGAGTGTGTGATATGACATGCTGAGAATGTGTGTAACAGGATGAGTGTGTGTTTCATATGACAGGATGAGTGTGTGTGCCAGGCTGAGTGTATGTGTGTAACAGGCTGTGTGTGTGTGATCGGACAGGCTGAGTATGTGTGTCATATGACAGGATGAATGTGTGTGCCAGGCTGAGTGTGTGTGTGACAGGCTGAGTGCGTGTGTAAAAGTGTGAGTGTGTGTGATATGACATGATGAGTATGTGTGTGACAGGCTGACTGTGTGATATGACATGATGAGTATGTGTGTAACAGGCTGAGTATGTGTGTGACAGGCTCAGTGTATGTATGTGACAAGGTGTGTGTGTGACAGGCACAGTGTATGTGTGTGACAGGGTGAGTGTGTGAGTGACAGGCTGAGTATGTGTGTGAGAGGCTGATTATGTGTGTGAGAGGCTGAGTATGTGTGTGGCAGGTCGACCGTGTGTGTGATATGACAGGCTGAGTGTATGTGTGTGACAGGCTGAGTGTGTGATATGACAGGCTGAGTGTGTGTGATATGACAGGCTGAGTGTGTGTGATATGACAGGCTGAGTGTGTGTAACAGTGTGAGTATGTGTGTCATATGACAGGATGAGTGTGTGTGTCATATGACAGAATGAGTGTGTGTCATGACAGAATGAGTGTGTGTGTCATGACAGAATGAGTGTGTGTGTGATATGACAGGCTGAGTGTGTGTGTGAAAGGCTGAGTATGTGTGTGGCAGGCTGACTGTATGTGTGATATGACAGGCTGAGTGTGTGTGATATGACATGCTGAGTGTAACAGGGTGAGTATGTGTGTCGTATGACAGAAAAAGTGTGTGTGTGTGATATGACAGGCTGAGTGTGTGTGTGTGATATGACAGGCTGAGGGTGTGTGTGTGAGAGGCTGAGTGTGTGTGTGACAGGCTGAGTATGTGTGCGACAGGCTGAGTACGTGCGTGACAGGCTGAGTGTGTGTGTGACAGGCTGAGTGTGTGCGTGATTTGACATGCTGAGTATGTGTGTGAGAGGCTCAGTGTATGTGTGTGAGAGGCTCAGTGTATGTGTGTGGGTGTGTGTGTGTGACAGGCTCAGTGTATGTGTGACAGGCTCAGTGTGTGTGTGATGTGACCTGCTGAGTGTGTGTGATGTGACAGACTGAGTGTGTGATATGACATGCTGAAAATGTGTGTAACAGGATGAGTGTGTGTGTCATATGAAAGGGTGTGTGTGTGTGTGCCAGGCTGAGTGTATGTGTGTAACAGTGTGTGTAACAGGCTGTGTGTGTGTGTGACAGGCTGAGTATGTGTGTGACAGGCTGAGTGTGTGCATCATATGACAGGCTGAGTGTGTGTGACAGGTTGAATATGTTTGTGACAGGCTGAGAATGTGCAACATGCTGAGTATGTGTGTGACAGGCTGAGTATGTGTGTGACAGGCTGACTGGGTGAGTCATATGACAGGCTGAGTGTGTGTGTGTGCGACAGGCTGAGTATGTGTGTTATGACATGCTGAGTATGTGTGTAACAGGGTGAGTATGTGTGTGACAGGGTGTGTGTGATATGAAAGGATTAATGTGTGTGTGCCTGGCTGAGTATGTGTGTGTGACAGGCTTAGTGTGTGTGCGTGACAGGGTGAGTGTGTGTGCATGACAGGCTTAGTGTGTGTGCCTGACAGGGTCAGTGTATGTGTGTGACAGGCTGAGTGTGTGTGTGTGTGTGATATGACAGGCTGAGTATGTGTGTGACAGGCTGACTGTGTGTGTGTCATATGACAGGATGTGTGTGTGTTATGACATGCTGAGTATGTGTGTGTGTGACAGACTGACTGTATGTGTCCTATGACAGGATGAGTGTGTGTGGGACAGGCTGAGTGTATGTGTCCTATGACAGGATGAGTGTGTGTGTGACAGGCTGAGTGTATGTGTGTGACAGACTCAGTGTATGTGTGTGTGTGACAGGCTGAGTGTGTGTGATATGACAGCATGAATGTGTGTGTGCCAGGCTGAGTGTATGTGTGCGACAGGCTGATTGAGTGTGTAACAGTGTGAGTGTATGTGATATGACACGCTGAGTATGTGTGTAACAGGGTGAGTGTGTGTGCCAGGCTGAGTATGTGTGTGTGACAGGCTGAGTATGTGTGTGTGACAGGCTGAGTGTATGTGTGTGACAGGCTGAGAGTGTGTGTGTGACAGGCTGAGAGTGTGTGTGACAGGCTGAGAGTGTGTGTGACAGGCTGAGGGTATGTGTGATATGACAGCATTAATGTGTGTGTGTCAGGCTGAGTGTGTATGTGATATGACACTCTGAGTATGTGTGTGACAGGCTGACTGTGATATGACATGCTGAGTGTAACAGGGTGAGTGTGTGTGATATGACAGGCTGAGTATGTGTGTGTGACAGACTGACTGTATGTGTCCTATGAGAGGATGAGTGTGTGTGTGACAGGCTGAGTGTATGTGTCCTATGACAGGATGAGTGTGTGTGTGATAGGCTCAGTGTATGTGTGACAGGGTGAGTGTGTGATAGGCTGAGTGTGTGTGTGACAGGCTGAGTGTGTGTATGTGTGTGACAGGCTGAGTATGTGTATGTGACAGGCTCAGTGTTTGTGTGTGACAGGCTGACTGTGTGTGATATGACATGCTGAGTACGTGTGTAACAGGGTGAGTGTGTGTGATATGACAGGCTGAGTGTGTGAAAGGCTGAGTGTGTGTGTGACAGGCTGAGTGTGTGTGTGTGTGTGACAGGGTGAGTGTGTGTGTGACAGGGTGAGTGTGTGTGTGTGTGACAGGCTCAGTGTTTGTGTGTGACAGGCTGACTGTGTGTGATATGACATGCTGAGTATGTGTGTAACAGGGTGAGTGTGTGTGATATGACAGGCTGAGTGTGTGAAAAGCTGAGTGTGTGTGTGACAGGCTGAGTGTGTGTGTGTGTGTGTGTGACAGGCTGAGTGTGTGTGTGTGTGTGTGACAGGGTGAGTGTGTGTGTGTGTGACAGGCTCAGTGTTTGTGTGTGACAGGCTGACTGTGGGTGATATGAGATGTGGAGTATGTGTGGAACAGGCTTAGTATATGTGTGACAAGCAGAGTATGTGTGTGACAGGCTGAGTGTGTGTGATGACATGCTGACTATGTGTGGAAAGGGTGAGTGTGTGTGTGTGACAGGCTGAGTATGTGTGTCATATGACAGGATGAGTGTGTGTGTGCCAGGCTGAGTGTATGTGTGTGAAAGGCTGAGCGTGTGTGTCATATGACAGGGTGAGTTTGTGTGTGTCATATGACAGGCTGAGTGTGCGTGTGACAGGCTGAGTGTGTGGGATATGACAGTCTGAGTATGTATGTAACAGGGTGAGTGTGTGTGATATGACAGGCTGAGTATGTGTGTCATATGACAGGCTGAGTGTGTTTATGGATGGAAATACGAGCCCTAAGCACTAAGACTTAACACAAACCAGTAACATTTAATACAAGCCATTAACACTTAACCAACCCAAGGCAATAACTCTTAACCCAAGCTAGTACACGGCGGAAGAGGCTCGCGATGAGCGCCGAAGGGGCTCAGAGGGCCCATATCCTCACATTGTGTGGCAAACAGCATTGCCAGCCTTACAATTTTTTTCCCGTCATTTTTGAAGGGCAAGTTACTACTATAATTATATCTTATATCTATAGCAGTGGTTCTCAACCCGGGTGTCGAATGATGATTTGCCAGGGGTAGTCTACAGTAGCGTAGCAAGGGGGAGGCAGAACGTCCCAGGAGTTGGTAGGGGTGGCACAGGAGGATGAAACAATGCTGTGCGGAGGAACGCCTCAGACATTTTTTCCATACTTGTGCTTGTAAGGACCTTGATCTGGGAAGCAGGGGGTTAACAGCCTTGCTAGGGGGACGGGATAAGATTGGACTTGTGTCATATGATAGGCTGAGTGTGTGTGTGTGCCAGGCTGAGTGGGTGTGTAACATTGTGAGTGTGTGTGATATGACATGCTGAGTATGTGTGTGGCAGGCTGACTGTGTGTGTCATATGACAGGATGAGTGTGTGTGTGCCAGGCTGAGTGTGTAATATCTGCTCCTCTTTCAGTATGTAAAACCAGCCCTGTGCGCAGCGCGTAAGAACACTGCCCATCTGGTGTGCTCTACGCAAGAACTCTGCTAGCCACTTAGGGAGAAGAAGGTGGTTAGTGCCCTCATTTTTTTTTTAATCCATGGGGGGGCGTAAATAAAACATAGAATATTACTGTTTTCTCGCTTGTCTTGAAAATGCAGATCTGTTTCATAATTAGTATAGCTGTTGGTATTGTGCAATATAAGTACTTTGACCAATTCAATAACACCATATGTGGTGAATAGTGCTCCTCATATGGTGATTAGTGCCCTCATATTATGATGATTAGTGCCCTCATACGGTGGTTAATGCCCCCCATATGATGATTAGACTACTCACCATATGGGCAGCACTAATCACCATATGGGGAGCACTAATCACCATATGAGGGGCACTAATCATTAGTCTGTCTCATATGGTGATTAGTGCCCCTCGTACTGTGATTAGTGCCCTCATATGGTGGTTAATTCCCCCCATATGGTGATTAGACTTTCACCATCTGGGGGGCATTAACCGCCATATGAAGCGCATTAGTCACCATATAAAGGGTACTAATCACTAACGGGGGGCATAAAGGGGAAGGTGTTGGGGTGGCGTAAAGGGTGGATGGGGTTTTGGGGGCGTAAAGGGTGGGCAGAAAATAATTTTACTATTAGGGGTCACCACAACTTGGGAAATGTTATCAAGGGGTCACGGCACTAGAAAGTTTGGGAACCACTGATCTATAGCATGCTACCATGATCTGCAGAAAGATACAAGGGACACAGTAAATACATGAGACTTGTGACTATACAATCTTAAACAAAGTATTAGAAAATTGTAAGATTTATGGTGCGCACATTTGTTATGCTGCTTTTTAAACAATTGTTATACTGTACATTTTAGTCTATACAATTCCCTAATTACCAATTATTAATCCTTACCTTTATCTGTACAATCGCTCAGTCTTCATGTACAAGGTAGAGTTTGCTCCTTTAAGGCTTCCTATACCCTACTATATAAGGCGATGCTCATCTGTTGGTCCTGATATGAATGTCTCTGCCTCCCAGCCCAGCTCCTTATATAGTGCCCTGGGCCCTGTGACATCATCTATTATGACACGTCTCTGATGTCAGAAGTCATTGTTACCTAGAGGGCCCAGCTCAGCCTTGCAATGTCAGCCATTAGACAACTCATTATACAGTGCTTTAGAAATAGCCAAGTTTTATCAAAAATATAATGTTCCTTGTACACACTGACACATACACATAAGGGTGGACAAAGACATCCAAACCTACAATCCAGAATCAGATAACAGAATAGGATTCATCTAATACGCAGCAATTTACAGAATCTAGACATGATCCCAGTGCATCTACACTCCCTTTACTCATTCACCTCCAACTGTACTATGTTCTACTTTTATCTTTTTTGTTATCTTCCTATTTACTGATTTCTGGCACTTACCCTCCACTATATGGGTTGCCTCCACAATAAGATGGAAAGGTGAAAATGAGAATAGTCTATTCAGGAGAGCAAGACAGGAGGCAAAAGAGTGCAGTATAGACAGGAAGGGTCACCAGGTTTCTGGGATTTTATTAGACTGTCCTGTTCAAAACCTAAAGGGCCACTGTGGTCAGACTATTTCTATATGGTGTTTTCAATAATTACATTTGATAATGTGCAAAAGGTAATTAGATATAAATACAGCGTTTCCATTTGTGGGTTTTATACCAAACTAGCGAATTGCCCGTCAAAAAATGACGGCAATGAAATTGTAAGGTAGCTAAATTAGTAAATGAATATAGTGTACCTATTTTGAAGCATTGTGATGAAGAGCTGGCAATCTGTGTTGATGTTGCTGCAGCATTAGTGGTGTGGAGCTGCTGTATAAGCATGCTGAATGTGTGCAGTGTAACACTGTGCGTGCGCGAGACCAAACCGTTAGCGTAGTCGTGTACTTCCGCATTGGTGTAAAATGGCGAGTAATGTGTGGTATAGGTCTGTATCGGAATATCCGTAGGTGTTTTGTGGTGTTTTGCGAGTTTAGAGTGCTGTAGCCTCGTTTTCGTTTTGTTCGGCGGCCATTTTTTCTCTCGCTTAGATTTTTTTTTAGTCTCTAAACTGTTTTATTTCGAGTAAAATCGAGGTGTAAGTTGCATTTTTGAGGTCCTGGGTGCTCCCTCTTGGTGTAGGTAAGTTTTTTATGTATGTGCTGTGTGTATGTATTGTGTTTTAAATGTTTGTATGTCGGCGTGTTGCGTCCGATGTTTGCGAGGTCGTAATGTGTGGTAACGTGTTTCGTACGTTGTTTGCGTTCCTCGTAAAATTTAGCGAGTGTCGTAATTTGTGTGTCGTGTTTTTTGAGTAGCGACGTGAATTTTGCGAGGGTTTGAGGCCCTTGCCCAGTGACCTCGCCAGCAACTGAGTCCCTCGCTTCGCGAGGGGCCTCAGTTGCTGGCATGGAGCGCCTTCGGCGCTCCATGCCAGCAACTGAGGCCCTTGCCCAGTGACCTCGCCAGCAACTGAGGCCCTCAATTCGCGAGGGGCCTCAGTTGCTGACATGGAGCGCCTTCGGCGCTCCATGCCAGCAACTGAGGCCCGTGCCCAGTGACCTCGCCAGCAACTGAGGCCCTCGCTTCGCGAGGGGCCTCAGTTGCTGGCATGGAGCGCCTTCGGCGCTCCATGCCAGCAACTGAGGCCCTTGCCCAGTGACCTCGCTACGCGAGGGCCGCGGCTCGCTACGCGAGGGCCGCGGCTCGCTTCGCGAGCCACGGCCCTCGCTTCGCGAGGGCCGCGGGCTCGCTACGCGAGCCCGCAAGCGTGAGCAACGACTCGTACGCTCACAACTATATATGTGATTGTTCTAAACTTATGAGAGGTAAAATAGGAGATAAGAATTGAGGGAGAGGATTGCAATATATACTGTATAGTAGTTTATATGTATTTTCCTACATTAAAATGGGTTTAATCCCCATTTATGTACCTGACGATGTCATGTCCTGTCTCCACTCTCTCTGCATCTGCTGTTTACATTCAAACTGAGGGATCCATCTCATGTTAGTATTGCTGCAGACTTGATAAAGTAATGTAGTAATGAGTAATGTAGTAATGTAGTTGTGTAATTGCAGCTGTTTTGCCACTTGCTGTGTTGTGTGGCAAGTTCTCTCTCTGTGCTGTCTCTCTGTGCTGTCTGTGTGCCGTCTCTCTCTGAGGTGTGTAATGGCGGCTGTTATGCCACGTGCTGTGTTGTGTGGTGGGCTCTCTCTCTGTGCTATCTGTATGCTGTCTCTCTCTCACTAAGGTGTGTAATGGTGGCTGTTATGCCACCTACTGGGTTGGTTGGTGGCCTCTCTCTCTGTGCTGTCTCTCTGTGCTGTCTCTTTCTCTCTGAGGTGTGTAATGGCGGCTGTTATGCCACTTGCTGTGTTGTGTGGTGGGCTCTCTCTCTCTGTGCTGTCTGTGTGCTGTCTCACTCTTTGAGGTGTGTAATGGCGACTGTTATGCCACTTGCTGTGTTGTGTGGTGAGCTCTCTCTCTCTGTGCTGTCTGTGTGCTGTCTCTCTCTGAGGTGTGTAATGGCGGCTGTTATGCCACTTGCTGTGTGGTGGGCTCTCTCTGTGCTGTCTCTCTGAGGTGTGTAATGGCGGCTGTTATGCCACTTGCTGTGTTGTGTGGTGGTCTCTCTCTCTCTCTCTGCTGTCTATGTGCTGTCTCTTTCTCTCTGAGGTGTATAATGGCAGCTGTTATGCCACTTGCTGTGCTGTGTGGTGGTCTCTCTCTCTCTGTGCTGTCTGTGTGCTGTCTCTTTCTCTGAGGTGTGTAATGGTGGCTGTTATGCCACTTGCTGTGTTGTGTGGTGGGCTCCCTCTCTCTCTGTGCTGTCTGTGTGCTGTCTCTTTCTCTGCGGTGTGTAATGGCGGCTTTTATGCCACTTGTTGTGTTGTGTGGTGGGCTCTCTCTCTCTCTGTGCTGTCTGTGTGCTGTCTCTTTCTCTGAGGTGTGTAATGGTGGCTGTTATGCCACTATCTGTGTTGTGTGGTGGGCTCTCTCTGTGCTGTCTGTGTGCTGTCTCTTTCTCTGCGGAGTGTAATGGCGGCTTTTATGCCACTTGTTGTGTTGTGTGGTGGTCTCTCTCTCTCTCTGTGCTGTCTGTGTGCTGTCTCTTTCTCTGAGGTGTGTAATGGTGGCTGTTATGCCACTATCTGTGTTGTGTGGTGGGCTCTCTCTGTGCTGTCTGTGTGCTGTCTCTCCCTGATGTGTGTAATGGCAGCTGTTATGCCACTTGCTGTGTTGTGTGGTGGGCTCCCTCTCTGTGCTGTCTGTGTGCTGTCTCTTTCTCTGAGGTGTGTAATGGGGGCTGTTATGCCACTAGCTGTGTTGTGTGGTGGTCTCTCTCTCTCTGTGCTGTCTGTGTGCTGTCTCTTTCTCTGAGGTGTGTAATGGCGGCTTTTATGCCACTTGCTGTGTTGTGTGGTGGTCTCTCTCTCTCTCTCTCTGTGCTATCTGTATGCTGTCTCTCTCTCTCTAAGGTGTGTAATGGCGGCTGTTATGCCACCTGCTGGGTTGTGTGGTGGTCTCTCTCTCTGTGCTGTCTCTCTGTGCTGTCTCTTTCTCTCTGAGGTGTGTAATGGCGGCTGTTATGCCACCTGCTGGGTTGTGTGGTGGTCTCTCTCTCTGTGCTGTCTCTCTGTGCTGTCTCTTTCTCTCTGAGGTGTGTAATGGTGACTGTTATGCCACTTGCTGTGTTGTGTGGTGGGCTCTCTCTCTCTGTCCTGTCTGTGTGCTGTCTCACTCTTTGAGGTGTGTAATGGCGACTGTTATGCCACTTGCTGTGTTGTGTGGTGAGCTCTCTCTCTCTGTGCTGTCTGTGTGCTGTCTCTCTCTGAGGTTTGTAATAGGCGGCTGTTATGCCACATGCTGTGTGGTGGGCTCTCTCTGTGCTGTCTCTCTGAGGTGTGTAATGGCGGCTGTTATGCCACCTGCTGTGTTGTGTGGTGGTCTCTCTCTCTCTCTCTCTCTGCTTTCTTTGTGCTGTCTCTTTCTCTCTGAGGTGTATAATGGCAGCTGTTATGCCACTTGCTGTGCTGTGTGGTGGTCTCTCTCTCTCTGTGCTGTCTGTGTGCTGTCTCTTTCTCTGAAGTGTGTAACGGTGGCTGTTATGCCACTTGCTGTGTTGTGTGGTGGGCTCCCTCTCTGTGCTGTCTGTGTGCTGTCTCTTTTTCTGAGGTGTGTAATGGCGGCTTTTATGCCACTTGCTGTGTTGTGTGGTGGGCTCCCTCTCTGTGCTGTCTGTGTGCTGTCTCTCTCTCTGTGGTGCGTAACGGCGGCTGTTATGCCACTTGCTGTGTTGTGTGGTGGGCTCCCTCTCTGTGCTGTCTCTTTCTCTGAGTTGTGTAATGGCGGCTTTTATGCCACTTGCTGTGTTGTGTGGTGGGCAGCCTCTCTGTGCTGTCTGTGTGCTGTCTCTTTCTCTGAGGTGTGTAATGGTGGCTGTTATGCCACTATCTGTGTTGTGTGGTGGGCTCTCTCTGTGCTGTCTGTGTGCTGTCTCTTTCTCTGAGGTGTGTAACGGCGGCTGTTATGCCACTTGCTGTGTTGTGTGGTGGGCTCCCTCTCTGTGCTGTCTGTGTGCTGTCTCTTTCTCTGCGGTGTGTAATGGCGGCTTTTATGCCACTTGCTGTGTTGTGTGGTGGGCTCCCTCTCTGTGCTGTCTGTGTGCTGTCTCTTTCTCTGCGGTGTGTAATGGCGGCTTTTATGCCACTTGTTGTGTTGTGTGGTGGGCTCTCTCTCTCTCTCTGTGCTGTCTGTGTGCTGTCTCTTTCTCTGCGGTGTGTAATGGCGGCTTTTATGCCACTTGTTGTGTTGTGTGGTGGGCTCTCTCTCTCTCTGTGTTGTCTGTGTGCTGTCTCTTTCTCTGAGGTGTGTAATGGTGGCTGTTATGCCACTTGTTGTGTTGTGTGGTGGTCTCTCTCTCTCTCTGTGCTGTCTGTGTGCTGTCTCTTTCTCTGAGGTGTGTAATGGTGGCTGTTATGCCACTATCTGTGTTGTGTGGTGGGCTCTCTCTGTGCTGTCTGTGTGCTGTCTCTCCCTGATGTGTGTAATGGCAGCTGTTATGCCACTTGCTGTGTTGTGTGGTGGGCTCCCTCTCTGTGCTGTCTGTGTGCTGTCTCTTTCTCTGAGGTGTGTAATGGGGGCTGTTATGCCACTAGCTGTGTTGTGTGGTGGTCTCTCTCTCTCTGTGCTGTCTGTGTGCTGTCTCTTTCTCTGAGGTGTGTAATGGCGGCTTTTATGCCACTTGCTGGGTTGTGTGGTGGTCTCTCTCTCTGTGCTGTCTCTCTGTGCTGTCTCTTTCTCTCTGAGGTGTGTAATGGCGGCTGTTATGCCACTTGCTGTGTTGTGTGGTGGTCTCTCTCTCTCTCTCTCTGCTGTCTTTGTGCTGTCTCTTTCTCTCTGAGGTGTATAATGGCAGCTGTTATGCCACTATCTGTGTTGTGCGGTGGGCTCTCTCTGTGCTGTCTGTGTGCTGTCTCTCTCTGATGTGTGTAATGGCAGCTGTTATGCCACTTGCTGTGTTGTGTGGTGGGCTCCCTCTCTGTGCTGTCTGTGTGCTGTCTCTTTCTCTGAGGTGTGTAATGGGGGCTGTTATGCCACTAGCTGTGTTGTGTGGTGGTCTCTCTCTCTCTGTGCTGTCTGTGTGCTGTCTCTTTCTCTGAGGTATGTAATGGCGGCTTTTATGCCACTTGCTGTGTTGTGTGGTGGTCTCTCTCTCTCTCTCTGTGCTGTCTGTATGCGGTCTCTCTCTCCCTCTGAGGTGTGTAATGGCGGCTGTTATGCCACATGCTGTGTTGTGTGGTGGTCTCTCTCTCTCTCTGTGCTGTCTGTGTGCTGTCTCTCTCTCGGTTGTTATGCCACTTACATGGATATACATGTGTGTAATTTAATGAGTGTTTTCATACAATAACCATATTCATGCACAGGGTCATTTCTGTTTGTGTGGCTCACCTTGTAAACACTCGGCCACAATGACATTTGCCACTTGTTATTACTTGGGTGCCTGTGATCAGTAGGAAATAACCACAATGGAATAAAGACAGTGTAATTAATGTACGGTATATGTTATAACCATATCAGTGGTCTGTGTGGTATACAGAAGTCTTAGTGTAGGCGTCAGAAAGATTCAACTGGAATCTTATCTCATTGAAAGGTTACCTTGGATAAATGAGTATAAAGCTAGGGTACAATATAATATTCCAGATTTAGATCTTATTTATGTTGTAATTGACAGCATTATTTATAGCTATGATTTCATACTTCTGTTAACAAGATGTTTGTTTCCAATAAACACAATAAAGAAAAAAAATCAAATGCAGAGGGTTTACCTGATAGGTTGTTTCAATGGATTCCAACTTAACTACTAATTAATTTGGAAGATGGAAATTATAGGGGTAAGGCTCTACTTTACAGAAAGGGTAAAGATAAGTAAAAATTGGATCTTGGGATCAAACACTGTTAAGGAATATAAGCATGCCTGGTAATGGCATAAGACCCTGTGGGCCACCATCAGTAGCTGACTATGTACTCACTGCTGGCAGAAGGTGATGATATGAAGACAGTTGAGTGTCCTCCTTTACTTCCCTCCAGAGGCTGCTCCCCAGACATCCATTGATGTTGTGTTTTAACTTATTATTATTGTCACAACTGGTGCGGAGGGCATGTTTGCTGCCAGGTGCCTATGTTGGGTAGTGACCATAACCTGGGTTACAGGTTGGCTTAAGTGCCGACCCTATGCGGCTGAACCTAGTCCTATTAAAGTTAGTGAGCGGAAGGATGCATCTCACTGGTCAGTCCATCGGGAGCATCCTGAAGAACTCCTAATTGGTGCAGGTGCAGTTTCACTTTAAAGCCTGGAAAGCAAACATGGAAGGGGGTGGCTGATTAGGCTCTGGCCTAAGTTGTGTGCTGCTGCTGCTAGCAGCCAGAGCAAGCCACAGAGAGGAGCTTGCTGGCTGATCCTGTGTGGATCTGCATACTGGACTTTAAAAGCAAAACCTGAATGAGAAAATCTTGTTTTACTGTGGCTGCCAGTTTTGGATGACAGAAAGAAGTGTGTGCTGTTTTGAAGTCGCTGGACTAACAGAGCGGTTGGAAAGAGCAACTACACAGTCAGGAGGTGAAGCTACAAAGGCACCAAGTAAATGAATGACAGACTGAGGAGGATTCCCAGGCAGAGTAGCCTAAAAAGAGACAAGGTCTATGCCAGTGAGGAGTCACAGCTAACAGAGACTGAGGAGGATTCCCAGGCAGAGTAGCCTAAAAAGAGACAAGGTCTATGCCAGTGAGGAGTCACAGCTAACAGAGAACGCTGTCAGCTGGTTGGACTGCTATAAGAGGAGATTGTGTGAAAGTTTGCTCTCACAGATACCAAAGTAAAGCTGCTGTTGGAGCAAAGCCAGCCCTACAGGCTCATTGTGGAAATCCTGGTGTCAAGTACCTGTTGGATACCAGTCTTGAGAGAGCTGTGCTACAGACTGAAGACTGGTGGGCCCTATGCTCCATTCGCGGTTACTTATTGAAAGAAGAGGAAAATACTTCTAATAAAACAGAGACTTTTTGGTGCCCTGGCCACAAGGTGGCACTATAAGAAGAATAGTTGTATCCTGGCCACAAGGTGGCACTATAAGAAGAATATTTGTATCCTGGCCACAAGGTGGCACTATAAGAGACTATTTGTGTCCAGGCCACAAGGTGGCACTATTCCTCATATCAGCGACTATTGTAACTGACCCACCAGAACTTCTGCTGGAAGTAACAACTGGATTAATTTGTTTTCTTTTTTTTTGTATTATAATTTCTCCGGAGCAGAGAAGCTGACCGGGTGTAGTCAGGGTGTTCCTGTATGTTAAGTAAGAACGTATATGTAGATTTTTATTTTCATTTTTTCTACTTCTAATCCTTGTTTATGAGCCCTACTAATAAACAAGTCTTCTGCGTCATAAATCTGTATTACGGAACCTTTTGTCATAAAGAATTCCTGTGGTAAACGACCATCCTTGTCACAATACATATATACATATATATATATATATATATATATATATATATATATATATATATATATATATATATATATATATATAAACTGGGGCAGCAGGATAAATGCATTTTCACATATTGTCTTGATTTTTATTAATATAATTTACATTACAACCATAAAAATATTCTGAAAAGTTCAGGTAAGCCTAACAGATATTATCATCAAACCTTTTTATAACTCATATAAAATGTCATAAACTACATGATGTTGCTAATTCCCCAATAGACATGACAGGTTAGCCAGGAAACCACAGGTGGAAATCCAATGGCAAGGGGGCTACCAGATGTGTCACAGGAATGCTTCTCAGTTGCTACAGTCTTAAATATGCTCTGTTGCACTTCCTCAGTTTGCAAGAACTAATTACTGGGCTGTATCAGACAATAACCAGAATGGAGTCAGTAATGTAAAATCTGAACCTGATCCCAGCTTCATGGATCACACTTTACATAAACTGTATCTCCAGAGCCAGAAAGCATATCCCACCTGCTGCAAGACTATATGCGGGTGCAAGTGACACACACCATGCGGGTTCCCCCAAAGACCCTGAGCTAAGGAAGAAGGAGATCCACGGTGTGGCCAGGAGAACCTTGAGGACCATGACAGTACAATAGGCTGACTTCACCCACTATGCCCTATCACCTCCAATAAATCAAGTCTGCCTAAAGTTTGAAGGCACACGAATAAAGAAACAGAGGTGGAGATGGATAGATCAGGTAATTGAAGCAATAAACATGAGTTTGTGGAATCTCAGAGGGGCAGTAGCTGACTGATGTGCTGCAGTTCATAGGGTCGCAGAGATTGGGACATGACTGAACGACTAAACAACTTCAAGTTTGTATGTAAGAAATGTTCCCTTACGGTCAGATCCATATTCGCCATACTTTTTAGCTTTAGTAAAGCTATAGATGGAACAGAATCGACTTGCAAGTTAAGGGTGAAAAAACCCTATGGGTTGTCGAAATCTGAACTCAGAAGGTCGCAAATCATTTGTTCTGTCAAGTCTGTAAATGTTACGTTCGAAAATCGCTATTAAATTGCTACAAATCCACAAATGGAGCCAAAAAGCCAACGCGGACTAGAGAGGACATGCAAGGGGGTTAAAGTCATATCTGTAGCACTGTAAATGCACATATACACACACTACTATCACATATTATAATTGTCTAACTACGAAACGTCGTCATGCTGCGTTGCGCAGTGCGTACGACTTTGCGATGAGCGCCGCAGGCGCTCATCGCCCGACGAGCCTCGCACAGCGAGGCGAGCCGTTAAACTGCTCTGTTGCGTAGTGAGTACGACTTAGCGATGAGCGATGCAGGCTCGCCTTGCCGCAGGCGCTCATTGCAGGCGAGCCTCACGTAGCGATGCGAGCCGTTACTTCGTAGCTCTTTGGCTATGAGCCCCGCAGGCGCTCATTGCAGGCTAGCCTCGCGTAGCTAGGCGAGACGTTACTTCGTAGCACAAAAAAAATACGAGCTAAAAAAATTACGACATAAGCGGCGGAACCAAAACATTAAAAAAAACACTAAATACACACTAAAAAATTAAATAAAGGTTACAGGACGTCTGGAAGTGAGGTGGAACTACAATTTACAGCAATTTTGCCGAGTTACAAAGATCGAAAATCAGCTAAGCGACAAAAAAATGGCAGCCCAAAAAAATGAAAACGAGGCTATACTACTATGAACTGCGTAAAACAAAGCCATAGACGTATGTGTTAGAAAAGCTACGAGATAAAGGATGCGGATTAACCGCGAGCCGTTACTTCGTAGCACTTACAAAAAAAATACGACCTGAAAAAAAATACGACATAAGCGGCAGAACCAAAACATTCAAAAAAACACTAAATACACACAAAAAAATAAAATAAAGGTTACTTACAGCTTGGGGAAGCAGGCAGGACGTCTGGAAGTGAGGTGGAAGTCCAATTTAATGCGATTTTGCAGAGTTACAAAGATCGCAAATCGGCTAAGCGAGAAAAAAATGTCTGCCGAAAAAAATGAAAACGAGGCTATACTACTACGAACTGCGTAAAACACAGCCATAGACGTATGTGTTAGAAAAGCTACGAGATAAAGGATGCGGATTAACCGCGCAATGAGTAAAAAGACAGTAGCGACTTCATTTTACGAAACGAAATTACAGATTTACGCATTAACACAGATTTAACGACTTTGTCTCGCGCAACATCGGATTTACAGCCTAAACCAACGCATTTGATGAAATATGTTGCAAATTACAAAAATAATAATTTTATAAAAAATTTTTTTAATTTATTTTAAGAAAAAAAAAAGGGACAAATGTAGTGTCATGTTGTGTGGCAAACAAATTTAATGTTACACCGTAGTACTTTAGCGGGCTTAGCGATGAGCGCCGCAGGCGATCATTGCCCGGTGATCATCGCCCGGCGAGCCTCGCACAGCGAGGCGAGTCGTTAAACCGTAGTACTTTGGCAATGAGCAAAAGGGACAAATGTAGTGTCATGATGTGTCGCAAACAAATTTAATGTTACACCGTAGTACTTTAGCGGGCCTAGCGATGAGCGCCGCAGGCGATCATCGCACGGCGAGCCTCGCACAGCGAGGCGAGCCGTTAAACCGTAGTACTTTGGCAATGAGCGAAAGGGACAAATGTAGTGTCATGTTGTGTCGCAAACAAATTGAAGGTTAAACTGTAGTACTTTAGCGGGCTGAGTGATGAGCGCCGCAGGCGATCATCGCCCGGCGAGCCTCGCGCAGTGAGGCGAGCCGTTAAACTGTAGTACTTTGGCAATGAGTGACGCAGAAAAAATGACGGACGAACAAAACGAAAACGAGGCTACAGCACTTTAACCACGGAAAACACGTACCGATAATCCGCTAAGATGCATACAACACATTATCGGCTATTTTAGGATAATGCGGAAGCACACAGCTACGTTAACGGTTTCGGATCACACAAGCACACTATTACACTGCACACATTCATCACGCTTACACAGCACCTCCACACCACTAATGCTGATGCAACATCAACTCAGATTGCCAGCTCTTCAACACAATGCATAAAAATATGTAAATTAATTTATTAATTTGAATTCTATATTTCAGTAGTACACAAAAAAAAAAAAACATTAGCTACCTTACAGTTCCATGTGTATATTAATAACTAAACAACTTTTTAAACATACACATCTGATTGCCATCATTTTTGAAGGGCAAGTCGCTAGTATCTTATAATTAAAGGAAAAGTGATGTTAAATAATAATATCAGTAGCACACAATTCTCAAGCTCGCAAATCTGCAATATAAAATACATTATTTTATGTTTCATTTCCGTGTTATATAGATCCCGACAATCAATGTGTTAATACATATAATGGAACTTGCAAGGACTAGAATATCATATTTACTGATTTATTAATATTGCATTATTTCTGTGCTGCGGGTCCGATCAAAACTCATAATTGAGACCCGTAAGGCTTTGAAATCTAACCTCCATTTTTCAGTGACGTTAAGATGACAATCTAATTTGCCATTGGCTCCGTCTAAACCCGTAACTACAGGTTTGACTAATGTTTTACGGAATTTAATAGCTCTGTAACGCAGCCGAATTTCAAGCCTGCCACCTTTGGAATTGCTCGTGCCGCTACGGGCTTCGAATTTAATAGGGCTGACAGTCTGAGACCTGGTAGGGAAGTAGATAGCATGTATTCAGAGACCTGGTAGGTGAGGAGGAAGCATGTACTTAGTGTTGGCAGGGTACAGTCTCTCAGACAGTAATAAAGCTGTTTTATTTTTTCAAGATTTTGACCATTATTTACTATTGGAAAGACAGCCTTGAACATATTGGCTTTTTTATTGTTATAGAACATTGTTACAGCATTATATTGCTTTGTCACATGACCCACAGGAGGTGCCAGATGTGGCCCCCAGTCTAACCCCCCCATGGAACGAATGCTCTGTAGTGACAGATATAAGTGTTAGTGATATTCACACCTACACTATCTGGTTTAGGTCACAGCACATCGGGGTGACATTGAGGTTATTAAAGGTGACACATTTTCAGTGGAATAAACCAACTTGTGACATATTACTTCATGTCATAAAGAGCATCAGAACCTCAAATTGCAATAACCCGTCTGTCCATATCAAACAGCGTCCCTCTCCTTCCTTCTTTCCATTTATTTTTCTTTCTTTTTTCTCTGTCGTTGTTTGTAATTATCCTTATTTTTCTTATTTTCTAGCAGTTTTTCTCTAGAGTAAACCATTTTTGAGATATTAAAAATTTATTTTACTGCTCCAAAATATCTCCCTATATGGGAGAGGGGTATAAGTGTCAGGTAACATTTTGGCCACTATATAGACAGAGAAGCAAACTGTAATCCTAATTAGCATATCAAGGTTGCTAAATTATATGAGCTGCTCATTTGCATATACACGCAACAACATTGAATTTCCTGGGATTGACCCACTTTTAGAAAAACATGCATAACCCAACATAAACCCATGCTCTTTAAGAATAACCTAAAAAAAATGATTTGGGGGTGATACTAGGAAAGATAATAGGTTAAGAAAAACAAGATAATATCTTCAGCTTGTACTGCGGAATATGTCATATTTACAGATAAAAAAAAAAAAAAAGATGTTTATAAAACCTGATTTACACCTACTCATAGTGCTCGAAAATATTGTTGGATTAGTTAAAAAAATATTAAACAGTGGTCATGAAAACCTTGTGGTAGTTAAATACAGATTTATGTATTTTTGGGAAGTGTTTTGCACACAGTGTTTGAGCTGGAGCCCTCAGGTTGTTTCTCACACTGCGGCGTATAATAAAGGTCATGTGAAATGATGCACTTCCTCTGTAAGCAGTAACATAGATAAAAAGCACCATCTCCCCTCCCAGCGCTGGCACACAGACATGAGACAGTATGCTGTCAGGGGCCCTCCTGCGCTGAGGATCAGCACCCTGCTACAACTAATACTGCTGGCGGGTAAGGGCACCTCTGGATGGCTCATTTTGTAACCTTTCACTGGCAGAGGGGAGCACGCCATTGATGGTCCCTTCTGCAAATATATAAATATAAGTGCAATTGTTATTACAATGTTAACAGTTGTTGTTATTGTTACATTATTATATTTTTATATGTTAAGTGTTGACTCTCTATTTATACCAGTACCCAATATACTGTATATATATATATATATTTACTAGCGACTTGCCCGTCAAAAATGACGGGGCAATACAATTTGAAGCCATGGGAATGCTGTTTGAGACATAATTTTTTTTCTAAGTCCCGCGTCTCGTATCTTTTTTTTTCTAAGTCCCTCGTCTTGTATTTTTTTTTGTTCTAAGTCCCTCGTCTCATATTTTAATGGCTCGCCTCGCTTTGCGAGGCTCACATGGGTAAGTGCTCGCTTCGTGAGGCTCACAGCGATGAGCGCCTTTGGCTAAGTCCTACGCGTTAACGGCTCGCCTCACTTCACAAAGGTTCGCAAGAACTATTATATGTGATATATATATATATATATATATATATATATATATATATATATATATAATGAAACAGACAACAATTAAATGTTTTAGTGACTATTACCATTTATTTACCTAGGCATGGTTATCTTTGCTATTAAGTTACAGTTTATGCTTAAAATAATGAACCTTCAAGCTCATTTGCACTCAAATTTGTTATAAACAACCAACTGCAATTATTTTATGTTTTTTATCAATAACTAGGACCTTTTTTTGCGTCACTTTAAGGATAAACCCTGCTAATGGGTGCTTTGTAATGTGAGGCTGTGGATATTAGTTTTCTTAAATGGACACAGAAGGTTCCAAATATATCAATTTATTATATATATATTTAATTTGAATATTCACATTTAAATTAATTAAAAATGATAGATAATAATAAATAATATACCAGTTAAATATTCCAACTTGTCAATCGGCTCTGTTAGTCCTCTCTCTAAAGACACAAAGGTAGCACTTTGTAATGAGCCAGTCATTCCCAGTTACCCCCTGGCACTCTCCCTGGGGTTTGGGCTTGCTCAATCTTGACTTTAGGCTGAACACGTTCAAAGCCCCAGGGATTAACTGGTAATAATCGGTCCATTAGAAACAGATATCACTCTTCCCTTACTGAAAAATACAATGTCAAAACCTTCAATTTAAATTTACTATAAATATATATTTTTTACAATTCAGCTGAAAAAAAGGCTTCTTATTACCTAAATGTAAGTAATATAATATTATGCAATAACCTCCACTGTGTCCCTTTAAATTATTTACTGATAACTCCAAAGCAGCCCTTGCAAAGCTTAGTAAATCTAGGGGATGTGTATTATGATTTGCATCCACAAATACAAATATTATGGGAGATAGAGGGCAACCTTGTCATTGACTGGAGCTATAATTAAAATGTCAATTTATCACTTTTTTGCATTAATTACTGTTCATGTTACTATTGAACTAGAAATGTAATTAATAGTTTTTGATTAGAAAAACATAATCATTGATGCCTCTGCAGGACCCTGGGGGAATCCATGACACATTGGTGGATTTTGTGTGTGTGAGGGGTGCTTCCATTTCTGGAAAGTTGTGAAGCCCTGTATCTCATATCAAATCAGATCTTTAATCCCATCCTGTTGATTATATTTAGGTGGGCTGAATGAGTTATCACCAGATAACAACATTGTAACATAAAAGGCTGGCGCAATAGCCTGCAGACTAGCTGATATGTTTCTTTACAACAAATCCTATAACATGAAAAATAATACATAAACCAACATACATACATTATACCAGTGTAATCATATTCACCATAAGCGTAACAATAAGCAATAAAAAATACAGAACTTTAAACATAAACAGGATAACTTATTCCCAGTCCAGGCCCAAGCTATAGTCCAAAACAGTCCAGTCAGGCCCTGGGCATGAGAGTGTATAATCCAACCTTCGCTTTGCATAAAAGCTGTGTAATGCAGCGGGCATAAGCTTAAAGGAAGCCATGTTTAAAATGGTTAGAAGAACAAAGCATTTGTGGGCACATTTGCATGTCCCTGTTCAGCTTCCCAGAATGCAGTGTTATAACTGTATTTCTCAGAATTGGGAGCAGGAAACAAGTTTTTTTAACTTGTTTTAGACGTTCAAATGTGAACACAGATATACTATTTATTTACTGTACTACTGTACGGTGGAGGCTTCTATCGCTCTTTTGCCCACCATATATTAAATGATAGTTGTGGTGAACTACCTACTCATAAGGTCCACAAGACAGGCTGAGATCCCGCTGATGATATCCAGTAAGCTTGAAACAGCTGTACGTTGTTAGTATTCCCAGCTTGTGTATAATTGAATGTCAACACAAATGTACTATTTATATACTATATATATACTATCTATCTATCTATCTATTATTATTATTATTATTATCTTTATTTATATCGCACCAACATTTCCGTAATGCTGTACAGGGGTTTAATACATGGCAAAAAACAAACTTAACACATTATAAAGAGTGGAGGGCCCTGTTTTTGAGCTTAGAATCAAATGTACATAGTGCTTGTTTCCAAGGCACGGACACAAGATTGAAAACTCGCAAACTTACAATATATATATATATATATATATATATATATATATATAATACATGGGAATTAAGATGGTTTGATGGTTTTACTTGACTCTGTCCTCTAGGCAGATTTCCTTTCTATAGAACTACAGAGTTACATATCAGTACTGCAGAGTAGAGACATCCCTTGACTCTCTCTAGAGTAACCTTTTACTGAAGAGCCAAATTATGTCAAAACCTTAGGATAAGGGACCAAAAAGCCGGTGTACATCTACACAACTTAGATACTCCTATATAAAAGGGCACACATGGTCAGAATTATATTAACCTTGCCTATATTGCCTTTTATTGATTTTTTAAGCAAACTAACACTCATTTGAATTCACAGTTAATAATACTGAAGAATTTGAGTTTTATAGAGGAGCCACATATAAGTCTGTACTGACCCACATTTGGCTCTAGAACCATAGATTTATTAATATGGGGCAGAAAAAATCATAGATAGAAAATGTTCATAAAATAATTTAATTTATAATTCATTTATTAATTGACATTTGAATATAATTTATCTCATAGTGGCAGCTAGATTAACATGTAGCATGCTGTTGCACATTGTGTTTTATGCTTTATATTATTTCCTTTTTTAACAGCTTTAGCAATTTCTCCTTTTCTACAAATTATATTTTATTGATTTTAACAAATGTAGTATGAAAAACTTTAATATAAGTACATATGTAAAGAACATGTATAAATGAACCTCTGTGCAGCTCTGTGGGAGGCATTGCGTGAGAGGAAACGAAAGAGGCAGAGGGAACAATATGGTGTCTGGAGGAGAGTGGAAATGGCTTAAGAATGTGTGAGTTAAAGGCTATAAACACAGGATATGCAAATAATGGGGGAGATTACAAATAATTCCAGAGGTACACAATCTTATCCAGGGAAACTAACAATGTCAGTAGTTATAATAACAGATATAATCATAATAATTAATAATCAGTAAATGTAGCAGAAGTCTTCAGTTCTCAATACCTTAGATGTGGAAATGTAGCAGTGGGCTCGGGAAACCAGAGAGACAGAGTGAACAATATAGTGTCTGGAAGAATACCATGCTGATCCACTTGGTATTCATGGCATACTGGAGTGGGTTGCCAGTTCCTTCTCCAGTGGGCTCCAGCATACAGCTCCTAGTATCCCTAGGTGGTTTCCCATCAAAGTACTGACCAGGCCCAACACTGCTTGGCTTCAGGATGGTGTGACCTCTTGGTTCCCTGACTGGAACTGAATCCAGGTTGCAGAGGTGAAAGCACAGAGTCCTAACCAATGGACCACCAGGGAACCCGATAATGTGTCAAGGTCCCAGTCTCTCAGGCACATACATAATTTTAGGTTTGACTGGTGAGACCTAAGGATATATTTTCCAAAGCAAGAAAAAGTCGGGTTAAAAATTTATGTTAAAAGCATCTTTACCTCCAATTAATTTGTATGGTTTCTGTTTGTGAAGCAAAGACCCTATAATCTAACCTAGTCATGTTCAACCTATTTCACTTGTTTAACTCCATGTAAATATGAATGTTGAGTACAAGTCCTTAGTATTAAACAGACACCTTACAGAAGGTTATGTTTCAGAGTTAAGAAAGTTGCTGTAGTTGATTTTGGGTTGATAAGTGCCTATTTGTGGCGGAATCTTGCAGATTTCTTATATACAAATCATGCATTTGAGGAAATAGGTAAACTGAGAAATAACACCATTATAGGAAGCAAGCTATTATTGTTTCCTCTCTACACATTAAACCTTGTCTCAAAATAATCTTAAAGGGACTACAGTATGCTTCCCCAAGAACGGAATCTGAAAAGCTAAAAATAGAGAGAGGGTAAAATTGCCTGGTATTTCGGGGCTGGATCACTCTATTAAATGAGACCAGACTGATATATTACAGGACACAAGTGGCTAAAAGAGGCCGCTCTCAGGGTGGGTTATCATGTCCTTAGGACTATTAGTTTGTTCTCCGCTTGACCACCTCTATGACCACTTCTCCTTTGCAGTGATATTCCAATCTTGCCAGTTCTCAGGGGATCACAAAAACTTAGGTCCATGCAATGTCCACGATATCAGCAATTAATACTGCTCATTCTGTTTTCACATTAATTGTAGCTCTTTACTAGGATCTATCATATCACGGTACAGTGCGAGGACAATCTTAGTGGCAGATGATTCTGTGATGTCATTGGTTGGGGGTAGGGGTGTGTATCTATTGAGAAAAGCCTGAATACTCATCTGTTTCAAGTTACCATATTAGGGAGTGGGCGGAGATAATCCCAAAGACCCCACATCACGGGATGGCCCCTCTCTACATTAAACCAACTCTGGCCTAAAAACTGGTAAGCCCAGAATTTTGTGAGAAATGTCTGAAATAGTAGATGATATTCACCACGATTTTCAGACTTCTCTAAAAGAAGAGCATACCAAATTATATATATATATATATATTTTTTAGACTCAATATTTAATATCTTGGGGCGATATGGTATAAAGCATTTCTAATAACAGAGAAAAGCATAATGAACACGTCCTTAAGAGAAACATACTTCAAATTAGTACAGCGATGGTATATGACCCCAATTAGGTTAAAAGAAATTGCCCTAGGGGAAAAATCAGGGTTATTGCTGGAGATGTGGAAATCAAATAACTCAAGAACATATGTGGTGGAACTGTACTTATATCAAGGAATTTTGGATATTGTGTTTAATGTATATCAAAAAAGGATCAATTTTCAGCTAGAGACAACCACTGAGATTGTATTATTTCATATTTTTCCAAGTAAAATGAATTACAGACAAAGTAATGTGATTATAAATATTTTAATGGCGGACAAGTGGCTTATAGTTAGAGGATGGAAAAAACAAGCCTTACCGACTGAACTCGTGAGCGTTGTAGAGAGAAATAAACAAATAGAATTGGAGTATTTGAGGCTTTCACATGGTTCGTCAAAAAAAAAATTAGTCTAAAATGGTCGCTTTGGAAAATATTGTAAGTTCTCTAATCACTGATATTGTAAAGGAAATTAACAAAAGAAGAGACCGAAAATAACCAAAAATATTAAAAATAAAGTTAAATGTAAATAAGAAAGATAGAAGTAAATAGTCTTACGAATCTTTAAAAATCTCTTATTCCTCTTCTCCCCAGAACTGAACCATAGCATGTTTTGATATGGTGGTAAATGTCACTTTTCATAATCCAATTTGAATTACTCAAGTTCCACTTTTGTTGATGTTTCTTTTTTTGTCTGATTGTTTGTCGTTTTGATGTCTTAATGTCTGATTTTACTGTTTGTAAATTTTGTAACTTTTTCTATGGAATTTTGAAATGAAAATAAAATCTTTATTAAAAAAATAAATATATATATATATATATATATATATATATATATATATATATATATATATATTTAATATCGTGTTCAAACCTTCAACTTGATAAATATAACGCCAAAAAGCCCATAATATAATAATTCCTAAAAACATAAAATAAAATACTCACAGTGGAGCTCTACTGGTCGATAAGACAATTACAAAAAATATATAAAAAATCAAGTAAAATAACAAATACATTCAAACTACCTAAAAGTAATGTTTCAAAGTGAGACTCAAAATGGTATCCAGTCTGGTATCCAGTAAAGGAGATATGAACCCAAAGGTTTCTAGTTATAGTAATCCAATAACAAAAAGAGATATAATTACTGATGATTTACTGAAAGGTCTGTGGTCCTCTCACTCTATAAACAGCTGCCTTGACCTTACCCTGGAGTCCTAGTATTTGTCCAATCAAAGTTACTTCTGTAAGGGCATAATGATGGACATTCGTTACATCAGATCCTTGTGGTTGGGCAGCCCTATAGGTGACTCATAAAGTGAATAATTCAATGTTATTAAGCAATCCCCACATTAATTCAACAATCTATTTGCCTGAATGTCACCCAAACTCTCTTCCAAAACTTATTAAATTATGCTCTGCCACCAGAGATAAGCATTTTGTAATATATGATGGAGCTTTTGCCTAAAAATTAAGTGAAAACAGCTATATTCGATATAGGCCTCCATCCAATTGCGGGTTAGAGATTTGTTACAATTCTGACTTTATTCAATTGTCTCAAGCCCGCAATTACAGGGCTAAAGCCTAAAACCATAAACCATGAACCTGTTAGTAGCAATTTAGGGCATGATCATGATCAATTAAGCAAGCCCGTAAGTTACAATTTCGACAGAGTAAATAGTAAAAGAGTCATCATGACATCAGTAAAACATGGAGTTCAAACTACAATCGATTAGTGTTTAGTCGTCCGATATGTGATCATACTCGCAATCCAGAAATGTAGAAATCAATAAAAATGAATGAAGAAACTGGTCTATTCCATGTGGGTGGCCAGATATGTATTAACTCCTTGATTGCCGGGATTGATATAACACGGAAATAAGACGTAAAAAAATTGCAGGTTTGGGAGCTTGAGACTGTTGTGCAGTTAAATTGAACGTCTTTCTTTTCTTTCCCAGTAGTGTGTTTAATTTGCTTTTACCGTGTTACGAACAGGCATTTAACCCACTTGTACTCGTAGAAATTTTTGATACATTCGCCATTTACGGGTTTGAAGGCAACTGTGGGCTTGTTCAATTGCTGTAATTGAATATGGATTTTGCGTCTTTAGCACTGTTAACATTTACGGGCTTGAAACATCAAAGGAGGAGATAGGACAGAGTTACGTTTTTTACAACCGCAGTGATTTTGAGCCTGTAACACGCAAATGGATTGCGAGTAGCAACATGTAGCCAATTGAATATCTGTAACCTTTACGGGCTCCATCACTGGCTCCAGTAATTACAATTTGTCCAACAGAATGGGGGCCATAGTCCTATAAAATATCAACTTTTTGATTCACATTAATTTGAAAAAATGGTTTATCCTGATAATCTGCTAAACTAAAGTTTTAAAAACAGGCCATTATAGTGACATCTGTCAACAGTAGGTTAGAATAAAATAAAAACTAAATAAAAAGGTTAAGAATATGTAGATAATAATCTGTGTTTGTGCATAAAAAGTAAAAAAGAAAATCACCTCTCAAAGCCTAAACCATAAGATCATGATCTTATCTGCAGTGCAAAAACAAGTATGTAGGTGTGACAATATCTTGCACTTTTGGGGGTGGGCTGGACCTTTAAATATCTACACCACCCCAAACCTGGTTAATCGTGTAACAGAAGAGCAATGGTGGAAAACCAGATTAACTACTTCTTTGCCAGAAAGCCCTATATTATTAATAATGGAATATCTAAAACTGGATATATTATAATCACTTAGATTACTTGATTGTTCCTTATCTTTCAAATCTCTGCCAGTGCAAACAACAAGGCAGCTCCTGGAAAGCACCTCTGGCAGTTAGTGGTTAAAATAGTGAATTGTGAGATAATTTAATATACTACAAAAATATTTATTTATAATATTTTTATCAATTTGTTTCCAGCTTTTGTGTCCTGCTTTGTTTGTTCTTGTTAACATTAACACTCAACGTACAGTCACTGCCCGTTATTTTGACACTATAATACATAGAAAGACTGACTACTGGGCTAAATAATGTCCCGTGCTGATAAACATATAACATCCTAGAGCAAAGTAACATTTATACTTAATACAAGAGCCAGTTTGTAATGTTCAGTGATATTTTACTGTGCTTTGAATTGTAATTAACAGATATCTTGCATCTGAAAAATATGGTTTATACTCATTGCCCCCAAGAAGGTATTGATAAGTCCATATTTTTTTACACTTAACTATATAGAACAAATTGCTCCCTGAACATGCTCATTGTCCTTAAAAAAGCTGTAAATAGATAGATAGAACTATCTTTATTTATATATAACTGATTTTATGTGTTTTCATTACACTCTGGGATTTCTACGGTCAACGTACATATAACTATATCTTCATACATTTTGTGTCCTATAAATTGTTTACAATTACTAATGGACAATGTCCTACATGTTTTGTCCCAGTGCCTTACACTAAATCAGTATATATAAATCTATAAAAAGATGGAACTTTATTTACATTGTTTAAAATAATGACTACGTCGCAATATGCCTCAAAATGTTTTGGCACTATATCTTAATTTGAATAGGTTATTCCTAAGGGTCACTGTCTCACAAAAATACAAATTGGCTGACACAAACACAAAACCCTTGTAAGTAAGTGACAAAGGACTGCATCTAAACTCCAAGGGCCTCATTCAAATGCAATTTGGCCAATTGAATAGGGCTCTTTTTAAGCACACAGCATATTTTTTACAGAAGTTTTTAGTTAGTGAACTTCTATCCAAAAGCAATGTCTTCGCTAACTAAAAACTTCTGTTAAAAAAATATGCTCTGTGCTTATATAGAGCCCTATTCAATTGGCCAAATTGCATTTAAATGAGGCCCCAACTATTTATACAATATAGATTTTATCAACCAACTAGAAATTCAAAGGCACAATACACCTAAAGAGTCCTATATCCCTTTTATGGGATCAATAGGGCTAAGGTGCACCCCGCTCACTGGTTGGAGATCTATAATAGTCAGGAGTGAGATAGGTATCCTAAGATAAGCGCCCGCATTTTGGGCAAACATTTGAAACAATTATATCACACACACAACTGAAAACAAGGACATTTTTAGCCTAAATTAACCCAAATAGGGTGTTTCTAAGACTAAAATATGATATACTAAAGATCCACATGGTAGTCTATTAAAGTAGCAACCTAACGAGTATTGCCCTCCCGTTTCCCCTAAGGGTGATAGGGGACTCCAGACGTGGACCCCTTGCTCACTGTGCCTTAGGGAGTTCAGCTGCACCTCACTGATGAGGCCCATAAAGGCCGAAACGCGTCTGGGGTTTGCTGTTTCTTTTGTGGATTATCATGTCCATAGAACTAACCTAAGGTTAATTTGTTCTCTGATGAGCACCTCTGACTTAGTTATTTTGTATATTACCCTCCCGTTTTGCCTAAAAAAGGCTTTATCAAAGGTTAAAAATGCTAAGGAGAACTCTTGGACATAGTTTAAATACTTTTATTCTAATAGCGTTATGCGCGTTCACGTGAACGTATGTGACGTGATGGCATCACGTCACGTCTAACGTGCCCTAACGTGCATGCGCTATGCTGTTTAGTAAGCTGAAAAGAAGGTTGATACTAATACAATGGGCTGAAACCAAATATAAATTTGTAGTGAGGGTGCGCATATAGATTGCACATGTGCATTAAACTAAAAACAACACTTACAATTTCTTGCTATGTTCCCAGCAGGGAATACTTTATTGAATGAATAAATGAGATTATGACACATACACATAGGTATCAACTTGGCACTTAGAACTGATTTGTTCCTGATACTGTCAATGTAACGCATGCAGCGAGCACTATGTTTAGTGGAAAAAATTGACAAACGTGTAGCACATGCGCTCGAATGTCAAAATGGCACTTAGAACTAATTTGTGCCTAATGTTATTAATGTTGCGCATGTGTTTTTAAACAGAATCAATACTTTGAAATAACTGATGAAGAATATCTCTGAGCAAAGGACCCTTCTAAGTAATTGGGTAAAATATAGAATATACACATAAGGGACAAGAAAGCACTTAATTATATTCTATACCTGATTCTATCAGTGCTCCGTCTGCTTTACATATACGCTGTACAAAGAAGGTAGTGCTTTTTTAATTTTTTTAATGTGTCCATCCTATATTGACAAAGAATGCACTTGTGCAGATTAAATCAGTATCTATATAAAACAGTCAGAAATAGCAAGCATCACATATATAGTTGTGAGCAGGCGAGCCAGCTCGAGCCGTTGCTCACGCTTGCGGGCTCGCGCAGCAAGCCGCGGCACTCGCGAAGCAACCTGCGGGCATAAAAGAATGAAAAACACAATAAATACACACAACACATACATAAAAAGCTTACCTACAGCAAGAGGGAGCATCCAGCACCTCAAAAAATGAAGTTACACCTTCATTTAACTCAAAATAAAAGAGTTTAGACACTAAAAATTTTTCTAAGCAAGAGAAAAAATGGCCGCCGAACAAAACAAAATGAAGCTACAGCACTCTAAACACGCAAAACACCACAAGAAACACACAAAACACCACAAAACACCTACGGATATTCCGCTACAGACGCATACCACACATTACCCGCTATTTTAGAACAATGCAGAAGTACACAACTACGCTAATGGTTTGGTCTTGCGCATGCACACTATTACACTGCACACATTCATCACGCTTACACAGCAGCTCCACACCACTAATGCTGCAGCAACATCAAAACACCTTGACAGCTCTTCAACACAATGCTTCCTGCATATATTACTTCAAAATAGGTAAAGTATATTACTTTATTAATCTATTAGTTATTTTATTATTATACACCAAAAGCCGGTCTACCATCCGCTGAAACGTGGCCGGAGCATTTTTCATCCCAAATGGCATGACCCGAAACTGGTACAGGCCAAACGGGGTGACAAACGCCGACTTGGGTATGGCTTCTGCGGCTAGTGGAATTTGCCAGTATCCCTTACACAAATCTATGGTGGTAAGGTATCGCCCTCGGGCCAATCTATCTAGGAGCTCATCTATCCGGGGCATGGGGTAGGCATCACACATGGTTCGGGCATTTAGCCTCCTATAATCTACACAGAACCGGGTCGTCCTGTCCTTCTTGGGTACTAGCACTACCGGGGAGGCCCAGGGACTATCAGAGTGCTTAATAACTCCTAAATGTAGCATCTCCTGAATCTCTTTCCGCATCGACCCCTTTACGGATTCGGGGATGCGGTAGGGGGGCTGGCGCAGGGGTAATTGGCCGGGGGTGTCTACCCGGTGAGTGGCCAGAGGGGTGTACCCAGGCAGGTTGGAGAAGGTGGCCTCCTTTGCTCGTAGCAACTCCTGTGCCTGCGTACGCTCCTGTGGGCTCAGCCGCTCTCCTAACTGTACCCCTCCTAAACTCTCTGTCTGGTCCCCCTCGTCTAAGAGGTCGGGTAGGGGAAGGTTCTCAACATCTTCAGTGGATGGGGCACATATAGCTGCCACATCCTCCATGCACTCATGATAAGGTTTTAGCATATGGAGCATGCGGTTTTTCCCTACTCCTGAGCACGGGCCAATCACATAAGTGGTATCACATTGTTGTGCTACCACCTTGTATGGGCCCTGCCAGGCGGCCTGCAGCTTGTCAGTGCGGACAGGTTTTAACATTAAAACTTTCTGTCCCACTTGAAAGCTGAGGTCCCTGGCTCCCCTATCGTACCACCGGCGCTGGTGTTGTTGGCCCTGCCTGGAGGTTGGAGCGTACAATCTGGGTCAACTCCTCCAAGCCGTCCCTAAACTCCAACACATATGGGACGATAGGGGTACCGTCTACACTGATCTCTCCTTCCCACTGTTCTCTTATTAAATCTAGGGGACCTCTCACCCGTCTCCCGAACAGTAGTATAAAACGGGGAGAATCCGGTGGATTCTTGGGGTACTTCCCTATATGCAAATAACAAATGGGGCAGAAATCTTTCCCAGTCCTTTCTAGTGTCGGTGTTTCAGCGTCCTATTAAAGCGTTCACATAGGCCATTAGACTGGGGTGGTAAGCGGAGTTCACTATGGGCTTAATGCCGCAGAGTCTCCAGAGTTGGTGGGTGACCTCAGCTGTGAATTGAGTGCCCTGATCCGAGATAATCTCACGGGGAAATCCCAGGCGAGAGAAAATTTGCATCAGTGCATCCGCGACCGTCTCAGCGTGGATATTGGTCAGTGCCACCGCCTCTGGATACCTAGTGATATAATCTACTATGGTCAAGATATATTTCTTGCCAGACGGGCTTGGCCTATTTAGGGGCCCTACTAAGTCTACGGCCACCCGGCTAAATGGTTCTTCTACCACTGACAGGGGGCGAAGTTTGGCTTTCTGGCGGTCTCCCCGTTTACCCACCCTCTGGCATGTGTCACAGGTCCTACAATACTGTCGGATATTCAGGAATATCCCTGGCCAGAAAAAGTTCTGGGTTAGCCGGTATTTAGTCCGACTAACCCCTAAGTGTCCAGATAGAGGGATATCGTGGGCAATCCGGAGCAATTCCTGCCTATATTTCTGGGGCACTACCAACTGCTTAGTGAATATCGGTATAGACCCAGGCCCTACCCTCTCTGTATTCCTATACAGTAATCCCTTGTCCCATGAGTACTGTTCCCCCTCTAACCCTGCCTGACTGGAGATGACCCGATCTTTATATACGTGTAACGAGGGGTCTATGGCTACCTCCTTCCCAAATTCTAGGGGGCTATCCCAGGGCAGATTCTCTAGGAGTGGGTAGTGGTTGCTTACCTGAGCCTCAGAGTGTGTGGGCTGATCCGAGTTGCGAGCTTGCTGCCGGGTGGTTACGGGGTGAATGTCTTGGATGGTAGGTTGGGGCAAAAAGGTTGAAGTGAGCGGGCCCAAATCATTCCTCAGAAGTATATCCGTGGGCAGTTTTTGCATCAACCCCACTGTTACAACTCCCGATCCCGCACCCCAGTTCAGATGCACCTTGGCAGTGGGTAAGCGGAGTACTGCTCCCCCTGCTACCTTTGCGGCCACCGATCTACCGGTACGGGCTTGGTCTGGGACCAAATGGGTCTGAACGAGGGTAAGTGTGGCTCCGGTGTCCCGTAATCCTTGAACATTCTTTCCCTCTAGCCACACTGGTTGTCGGTGGTGACGTTGGTTGTCCGAGGCTGCCTGAACGGGGTTTACTTCGTGTAACACCCCTAGCTGTTCCTCTGAGTAGTAGCGGTTGGCATCGTGGTCACTGGGCTCTGTGTGGTAGCAATGGGCTGCGGCTCTGCTTGGCGGTGGCGGACCCGGACGCACCCCAGGGGTACGGGTCCTGTTCTGGGGGCATTCCCACTGCATATGGCCTGTCTGCTGGCATTGGTAACACCAGATCGGGGTACGAGGAGGGTACCTGGGAGCGGATGGGTTGGTTCCCCTGGCGTGACTTGAGGTTACTCCGGTCACAGTGGCGTTGATCAGCACTGTGGATCGGGAGGTGGTGCGAGGTGGTGGTTGGGGCTGGCGGCGTGCGTCAAAGTGCTTGTTGGCCAGCCAGGCGGCTTCGTGGACAGTACAGGGGTTACGGTCTCTTACCCAAACTTGTACTTCTGTGGTTAGTCTGCTGAAGAACTGCTCCAGCAACAAAAACTGTTGCAGTTCATCTAGGGTGGTGGCTTGGTTCGCCTGAACCCATCCCATGGCCGCTCAGTGTAGGCGACAAGCCCATTCTGCATGGGAGTCCTTCTCTTGCTTGAGGAGCTCCCGAAATCGGCGTCGATAGGCCTCTGGGGTAATCGCATACCAGGTGAGGATAGCTTGCTTCACCCGGTAGTAGTCTCGGCTGTCCTCGTCAGGTACAGCCCTGTATGCCTCTGCGGCACGGCCAGACAATTTGCCTGCCAACAGGGGTACCCAGTCTGCTTGCTCAACACCATGTAGATGGCACAGTCTTTCAAAGTCCTGCAAGTATCCATCTATATCCTCGTCCGTATCTATGATTGCTTTGAAGGCATTATATGGAAGCTTGGCTTTGTCTTGCGTGCGTCCCGACATTGCGCGTGGCCCCTCTCTGGATCGCTGGCCCGCTAGTTGCAGCTGTAGGGTCTGTTGCTGGTTGGCCAAAACATAGTTCTGTACCTCCGCCATCACTCTAGTGATAGTCTCTTCTGATGGGGAGTTTTGGTAAAAGGCCAACCTTACCCTTAGCTCTTTAGCAACTGCGCTCTCCTTCATCTCTGGTCCCGGTATAGCACTGCTAGCTAGGTTTCCCTCCATCAGTTCAGCAATTAGGACGTCTTTCACCTTGTTGCTGGCTACTTGGCCCCTGGCTTCCAGCAGTTCTTTTAACGTTGCTCCTTTTAGGGCTGCGTAGTTCGTCTCCATGCGAACCGCTGCTGCTGCTTCGTTGTGAGGCTTGGCTTCTATCCCGTCACTGCCACCAAATGTAACGGAGCTGTGACATCAGAGGTCAATATCTCCGCTAATAAATAACAAAGATAGCCAAGTATAGCGCAGCCCGGTCCCACAAGTCCCTCTTTCCAAAACGGACGATACCCACCGTAGATTTTCAGAACAGGCATCATTTTTAATTCTTTTACACACATATATATACAGTCAGAACGGGGGGGTGAGAGTCTCCACAAGGACAATGGAATACTCCCACCTTTGGCCCTACAAAGACTTAATTAGCAACTGGATTATAATCTTAACACATCATCACTGGAGCTGACTGGTTCCCTACACAATAGAGTTTTTAGAAACAAAGCAGATGGATAATTGGGTTAGCTCTTCCTGTCCCTTGCAGACTTCCATTTCTAAACAAAGATGATGGAAAGCCAAGATTAACCCTTGGGCCTTGTATAGTCCAGTTAACCCTTCCCTGGCCTGGTATAATGTCCTTGTAATAATAACAGTGATGGGTTTCTGTTACAGTTAGTGTTGTAAAATGGCGGCGAATGTGTATGTGGTACGCGTGATTTAGCGTCCTTGCTAAAAGTGTATCTTGTACCTCGTACGGGTTTTTGGAAAATCCATCTGTGCTTGGTGTTGTTTTGCGGCTTTAGGGTTGTGTAGCCTCGTTTTCGTGATTCGTAGTTTGACAACAATTTTATGTGATGGGGCAGTAAATAATTCACGGTACCAAAAAAATATACCCTTAATAATATACTGTATATATTTTAAATTATATGATAGTGCCATGGACTATTTGCACACTTGGTTCATGTGAAAGAATGATGCATGTGAAGAAAATTTAATATAGAAGCGAAGCGAAAATGTAATATTGAAGCAAAGCGAGGGCCTCAGTTGCTGGCATGGAGCGCCTAAGGCGACACTCGCAAACTGCGACACTCGCAAACTTCACGTCGTAACACAGAAAACATACGAGACACGTTACCACACATTACGACCTCGCAAAAATCGGCTGCAATCCGCGAACATGAAATTTTTTTAAAACACAATAAATACACACAACACATACATAAAAAGCTTACCTACAGCAAGAGGGAGCATCCAGGACCTCAAAAAAGCAAGTTACACCTTCATTTAACTCAAAATAAAAGAGTTTAGACACTAAAAAGTTCTCCAAGCGAGAGAAAAAATGGCCGCCGAACAAAACGAAAAACGAGGCTACAGCACTCTAAACACGCAAAACACCACAAGAAACTCGCAAAACACCACAAAAGACCTACGGATATTACGCTAAGACCCATACCACACATTACCCGCCATTTTAGAACAATGTGGAAGTACACAACTACGCTAACGGTTTGGTCTCGCGCACGCACACTATTACACTGCACTCATTCATCACGCTTACACAGCAGCTCCACACCACTAATGCTTCAGCAACATCAAAACAGATTGTCAGCTCTTCAACAGAATGCTTCCTGCATATATTACTTCAAAATAGGTAAAGTATATTCATTTATTAATTTATTATTTATTTCATTATTATACACCAAACAGCATTAGCTCACTTACAATTTTATTGCCGTAATTTTTTGACGGGCAATTCGCTAGTATATATATATAAACCAATAAATCTAATCAGTGATCATAAAATGGTGTAGATTGATGATGAAAGAGACAATGATAGATTGTTATCATTATAATATATATGTGAGAGAAAATGTGTATTTGTTTAGTGACAACTCATAAATAATAATGAGAAAGGACACGTGAAAATTTAAATATTAAATTTTTTTTAGGTTAGAAAACTGTCATAGAACTTCATTACATAGTTCTCTTATATGAACGGGGTAAATGAGAACCCTTCATTTAAGCTATCAGGGTTTAATGTTTTTAACTGATGAATCCAACAAGATTCTTTCTGTAATAAAAGTTCATCTAATTTCCCTTTTCTTGGTCACAACTCGACATGGTCAATAGCACAGAAACGCATCACTCCTATGTCATTATTATGGTATATCTTGACATGTCGTGACACTGATGTGTCAAGTTCTTTTTCAACGGAATACACGTGTTCTAAGACATGCCTTCTGAATTGACATGTTGTTTTGCCTACATACAATTTCTGGCAAATACATTGCGTGATATATACCACACCTGATGACTTACAGTTAAAGACATTTATGATTTTATAACTTTTGTAATTACAGTGATTAACAAAATTCTTAACTGGCTGTACAAATTTACATATCTTACATTTGCCACAATGGTACATCCCCAGTAAGGGTTGTAACCAAGTGGCTGGCGATTTTGGCGTTTGAAAAAGGCTAAGAGTGATATCATCTTTTATGTTACATTCTCTTCTATATGTGATAAGGGCTCTGTCTGTTAATATGTCAGTTAGATCTTTGTCAGTTTTCAGTATGGACCAATATTTGTCCAAAATTTGTCTCACTTCTTGGAAATTTTAACCGTAGGTAAGTATATATCTAACATTGTTTGTTTCAGTGATGAATTCTTAGCATTTTGTTTAAATTTATGTTCAAAAGTTCATCTATGTCAGTTGATAAAGCCCTTTTATAGGCCACCTTCAAACATCTGTTTGGATACCCTTCTGGCTTTAAAATTCTGTTTCAGAATATCCTCCTTTTTAAACTCTGCATCAGAGGAGCAGTTTCTCCTAGCTCGCAGATATTGGCCAGGGGGTATTCCATGTTTTAGTGGAATAGGATGCATACTTGACAATCTAAAAATGAGTTGGTAGCTGTTGGCTTCCTATAGATTGTTGTCTGTATAGCTCCAGTCTCATTAGCCTCATCTGTAAACTGGAGGCCGAGATCATCCTTGTTTAATTCCATGACAATTTTTGTTGCCCAAAATGCAGGCAAAACATTATATATAAGGATATCTATCTACATTGTTTGCCTAAATGACTCTTTTGGGCTACCTAGCATATAAATAGTAGAGGCTCGTCCTGCCCATCCAGATTTCTCTTAAGGCAGAGTAGGCACGTGTATAGGGGTGATTGCCTATACAACTTTTCTGGGCTAACTAACATAAACTTTCATATTATATATGTACTGTATAAATGTGTTTTGGCACTTAAGTAGTCTTTGCCTAAAGGCTGGTGAAAATACTGCCCAGGACATACTCAGCCAGATTTCCCATTAGGCAGAGTAGGTAGGTGTTTAGGGGTGATTGTATGTAGGGGGAGCTGTTTTTGCGTTCAATGTGTTCAAAAAACGCTTCAATGCTATCAGGTTTACACAGGGCTCTGAATGCTGAGGCCATTTTGGGTGAAAATAAAAGAGCTTCTTTATGATTAGAGGAATTACCAGTTACCAATCTATGCACTTTCCTCTCTTCTCTACAAATTATCCTGAGAGGTGCAGTTCTGTCTTCATTGCAATGATATCAATTACAGGCAAAGAGCCTCAAGCCCTAAATTCCAAGACATCTGGGGAGGGTCACTGATAAGGGATTTTCTGTGATGAACAGTGACATTTTGGCACCATATTTAATCAGTAGAATTGTATGGAAGCAAAATACAAGGAAAGCTGGAGTCCACAGAACGGTAAAAACAACAGGACAGCTCTGTTAATGAAAAGCTGAATTGAGCAACAGACTATTGTGACAGTCAAAGGGTTAAAATAGTGAGTAATAAAGTTGTCACAACCTGCTCTTCATTGGACTTAAAATGGTTGCTATATATCCCCTCACCAGGACAGCTTAGCAGGATCCTAGGACAAGTTGCAGATTCTTTGGCCAAGTTATTGGATTTAAGAACAAATTGCAGAAATATTTTTTAGATTAAAAAAAGAATAACATAAACTCTATTCATTTGGTTCACCTTTTTATATACCAAACATTGAAGTTTCCCTAACACAAATCGAGTTTAATACCTTCTGGTACTTTAATTCCACCAAGGGCCCGGTGCCAGGCGGTTTATCTACCCGCCTAGGTGCCGATGATTTTATGGCCCCAGATACCAGACACCTCCGGTCAGTGTCTGGGTACAGCAGGGGTTTGATAGGTTACTGTGAACACTAGAGCCAGAGTGTCCAGACGAGGAGCCAGGGTCTAACCCAAGCGAGGAACCATAAATCCGGGGTATACAGGCCTAGGTTCTCAAGGAGAAAGTCTCACACTAGTTGGGGAACCTAGCAAAGGGTGTTGTTGGGGCTGGTTAGCTGGCCCAGTTTTTCCTGTAAATGGGGAAGGGATATTTTTATGGCCCACTATTCTTAGGTGATCTTGGGTATATCTGCTCCATACCCAAACTACTCTCAGGTAGAGATAACTTTAAATTAAATCGGAGAGGAGTCGGCTAGGAGAGGTGAGATGGCTCTGGGGTGTATTCACTTATAGTGGCTGACCACATTTTGGTCCTATATCACTTTGTTGGGGGTATAGTTATATAGTCCTTCACTATAAAGGTGTCTATGGCCATTATAATAGCCTTTCCATTCTACTATCCTGCATAAAAACAACAAAAAAGTGCTTAAAGCTGTAAAAAAAAGGGCACAATCAGAGGAGGGGGAATTTAAAAGTTTATGAAATGGCTTTGGTTGTTATCTGCAGATAAAGGCCAGCAGCTGAGGGGTAGAATGCACCAAGAGCTCTTGGATGGTCCAGCCAACACCTGTCAGAAGGGAGCATTTATCTCTGACATTACCCATGTAATAACAGAGCAGTATTTCTGTAGTCCCTGAGCATGGCGTACCTCTAATACAACATATCTCAAACCAGAGGTTGACGCGGGTTGTCATAGCAGGAGGTACACTGCCACAGTAAATAAAAATTACATTACACATCTTTTTATTCAGAAATCGAATTTTCTTAAGATCCAAATGCAAGAAAAAGTGGGACAGGCTCTGTCATGGGCCAGTTGGAAGGTGCAAGTGTTCATCTTCATATCAGCTCAGAAATCCTGTTTATACTACAGAATCTCAACAAAGTTCGTTCATTGGATTCTGGGTACAAAAATGCAAGTAGTTATATATAGTTATACAGACACATGGACTACTATTTACATATACAAATTTAATTACATTAGCATAAATATCTTGGCATAGGGCTACTTCAGATGAAAATCTGACCTTGTGTAGTTTTAATCTTGTTTGATTTCATCACTGGTAGTGTGATTATCTAATCTATCATGGAGGTGTGTAGAAGGAGGGAGAGGGTAGAAGGATTTGTTATTTAATTACATCTTATTTTATTTTACATCTACCTTCTTCCCACACATGGCCACAAGCAGGTAGCTTGCAAAAATAAATATAAGCCTAGCTTTCCAGAAATGTAAAAGCCCCTCTCAAACATACAACCTTCACGAAAGTATCACTGGGTCCAGCAGAGGCATCAAAATTCTTTTTTTTTCTAATTAAAAGCTAGCTTTCTGACTTTTTACTGCTTAATTATGGTCTTTGTCAGATTCAATATTTTCAGACATGTATTTTTTTCATTGTACAGTGGTCCTAATTACTTTTTATGTTTTTATTATGTCACATTCCCTGGTACACAATAATGTTGCAGAAAATTGCTTACAACATGATTAGATCATTACCACGTTGTGTCAAATACAAATATTTTTTTATTTTTATTTAAGGCAACAAATTAAAATTGAACATTGATAGATTATAATGTATAGTAAATCCTGCGATGAACATTATAATTTTGCTGAATTATTTATTTTTGTTTATAGGTTTGGTCCCGGTGACGCCTCTCCGTACTATGCTGTCACCTTCTGCTGGGGACACGGTGAATATGAGCTGCCTGAGACCACCCGATAGTGACCGGATAAGGCAAATCACATGGACAAAACAAAACACCTCTCACAGTCTGCACTTTGCTTTCTTGAAGAATGGCTCAAATGGAACATATATTAACTTCACAGATCCCAGATTTTCCTTCTTGAGCTCAGAGCTGCCTCTTGTACTTGAGATAAGAGACGCTCAGCCGTCTGACTCAGGAAACTACAGCTGTAATATAACTGGAAGAGGAGGCGTCAATGCCACCACATGGGAGCTCCGAGTGTCAGGTGAGTGATTCAAGTCTAAGCGCATGATTGGCACGTTACAAATAAAGGATAATAATGATTATTAGAAAGACACCATTAGTATAGCTACTTCTAAAACTATATCACATATAATAGTTGTCGTAATTGCGAGTTGTCATCGTGCAATGTTAAGAAATACGGGCTGGCACATGTGCAATGAGCACCGAAGGCGCTCATTGCGAGGCACGCACAACTCATTGTGAGTAGATGGTGGTAACGGCTCATCGCGAGCCCCGCTGTTAGAGAGATCAGAGCCTTGCATTATGTGGCAAACAGCATTGCCAGCTTTTACATTTTATTGCCATCATTTTTGACGTTCAAGTCGCTAGTTTAAACATGAAAAATGAAATCAAGATATGATTCTAGGAGAGGGTAGGCATGTGCAGTCCTGGAGTGCTACACGCAGGCTTGGATTTGAGGCTTTCCTATCTGTGCACATGAGTCAATCAGTATGACTGAGGAAGCAATAGTCTTGCCTGTACGCAGCAGGGATATCCTCAAATACTGGCCTGTGTGTGGCTCTCCAGGACTGATACTAGCCAATAAGTGATCATCTTTCAGCAACATTCTGCAACATGCAGCTGTGATGCGGTTCTTGATAGGCTAGAACACTACACTGAGAGTCTGTGCCTGCATAATCTTCAGTGGGCAGACCCACACAAGGACTATTTGTTTGATTTTGGACAGTAAAGATAGAGCTTATAAACACTTCTTAATAAAATAAAGTACATAAAAGTAAACAGATACACACAGATATGATATACCTAGTAACACCTAGGGACCTGCCATGTCCTTTATTATCCATTGAGTATAAAAGATAAGCTGATGCACTACTGCTAATTACTGCTATCACTAATTGCAATAAATTACCCATTTTAATGAATGAATTAATCATTTTTTTACACTTCTGATATTTGTGAAAGGTCAACATTTATATCAAATATGTGAATCCACAGTTGTTGTTACCAGATAGAGCTCTGGAAGTGATAACAATTCTGGCATTGGCTCCTCAGCAGTTGAAGAACTAGGGCCTCATTCAATTGCGATTGTGTTTATTTAGTGAACTTCTATCCAAAAGCAAGGTCTTCAGTAACTAAAAACTTCTGTAACAAAAAACATGCTGTGCTTATATGGAGCCCTATTCAATTGGCCAAATCGCAATTGAATGAGGCCCCTAGACAGGATATAAACAACGTGTTTTTTGAATGTAAGACAAAACACAACCTCAGAAATATTTTTATATGCAATTAGGCTGCAGTGGAAATTGGCATTTAGTTTCCAGTGATCAACTTCCTGTGATGAGAGGAGACTTTGAATTCACACAAAGTTTGTATCTGCACATTAGAAATGTGGCATATACAACTGCTAGTGCTTTCATTATCTGTAATGGAATGCTCATTAGTTTACAAGTACACACCCAGCCTGCAATAATACAATTTTGCACATGGTCATGTTTAAAAAAAATTAAAAAAAGACCATATAGACAAGAAATGACTGCATTTATCCTTTAAGGTTCTAGACACCAACTACCCATCTGTGGCTTCTACACAATAGTTCTTAAAGGGACACTGAAGACAGCATGTGCTCTGCACTTTTAGGAAGGGGTGGAAAAGCACATAGAATAAGTGCTTTCCTTTTTAGAATTGCTGGTCAATACTTTGAGTTATGAGTTTTTTAAGTTAAGACGGCTTTATCATTCCTCTGCATTGGTATAATACATAATAAGCTGCTATTAGCACTAATTAGAGCCAGCTCTGCAGATTGAACAAGGACGTGTTACATTTACAAAAAAAAGATCTGTGTTAGATATATTGTTTGTTTTCACTCAGAGCAAAGCATGTGGAAGGATATCCTAATGGTAAAAATAAATTATTATGAAATGGTTGTTCTTGATTGGAATCCCCTCTCCATTTTTTAAAAATTAGTTTGCTCATATATATTTTTGCTTCCAATCATATATAAATAAAATTTATCAAGAAGCCTAGGCCTAGGGCAGTGCATTTTTAACTGCCGGTACATGCAGTGCTGTGCATTTAAATATTTTTGTATATGCACCGAAATATCCATATGAAGTGATATGAATGCCTGTAAGTGTTGTTGACACTTACAATTTGAAATGCCCAATGCCTAAATATGATGATGACTGGAAGGAATGAGGTGAGGCTTAAAAATTGAAGTATGGCCAAGCTTAACTAGATAATGAGTTGTTTCATAAAGTAATATGTATGGACAGCTATAAACGTGAAGGAAAGGGTTGTTTGTGTGGATTGTTTATGAATAAGAAATAAAAGCTCTAGATGAAGACAAAAAAATAGGTGCAAAAAAAGCAGAAGAGACTATGAACAAGAGAGGCTGAGTGTATGTGTAGAAGCTACTAGGAAGTCGAGTGCGTTTGAAGGCTCTGACAATGAGACGGAACATGACGGGAATGAAGAACTCACACCAACAAACACTTAAGTAGTCCTGTTCTATAGGCATAGTAACTTACTCAGGGCCTCATTCAATTGCAATTTGGCCAATTGAATAGGGCTCTATATAAGCACAGATCATATTTTTTTACAGACGTTTTTAGTTAGTGAAGACCTTGCTTTTGGATAGACGTTTACTAACTAAAAACGTCTATGTGCTTATATAGAGCCCTATTCAATTGGCCAAATCACAATTAAATGAGGCCCTCAGAGAGCAGCCTCTGAAGTTCACTTGTGTCCTTCACAGGGAGAAATAGCAATAGAGTGGTCCAGACCCAAAATACTAACCAATTCTACCGTGAACAGGAGAAACAGCAAAACCCAGACATCTTTTTGGCCTTAGTTGGGCCTTCTCATTAGGGCACAGTGAGCAAGGAGTCCTAAGGATAATTTGCATAAGCAACACCTACAATTGTCTGAGGTTTGCTGTTTCTCCTGTTCAGGGTACAGTTGCCTAACAAGTGAGTAAATAAGTCTTAGATTGGGTTATCATAACCTACTACGGTTTATTCTCTGACTGAGCACCTCTATCAGTTGTATAAATATTATCTAAGAATAATGTAAAGTTGTTATTATAGGATTGTGTAAGTAAATAGTATTAATACGTGATTGAGAGTTATATATAGTTCTGAAATTATTTACATGTTAGTAATTATTATTTATATAAATTGCAAAAACAAGGTCAGAGGTGGTCAATCTGAAAATGAACAAACCTAAGAAGATTTGTTCAATAATAACCGGCTCAGAGATCAGCCTATTTTAGCTCACTTGTGTCCCTCCCAGGGGAGAAATATCCTGTAGCATATCAGTCTAGACTTGCTGAAAAGAGTGATCAAGCCCTGAAATGCCAGGCAATTCCCTCCTGAATGGCAGAAAGAGCAAACATTAGACGTATGTTTTGGCCTTTTAGGCCTCGTCAGTGAGGTATAGCGGCACTCCCCCAGGCTCCAGCTGTGGAAAAATCCAATACATATACTCTCTACCAGCTCAAATCACTAAAGAATCAATCAACAATCCAGGTTTTCAAAACAATTACTCTTTTATTAAAATAAACAGGCTCAGAGAATGCAGTATGTGAAGTAAAATGTGAAGTCTACCAAAAAAGAAAAATTAGACCTTTTTATAACAGAAATCCAATAAGATTTAGTAAAAACATGGGAGTGTCTTGCAAGTGTTTTTTTCATAATGCAAACAAAGAATAATGCATTTCAGTCATGGTTAGTGAGGTTGTTATGTTGTATATATTATCGCAGACAACAGGATATGGAAACACTACAGGATATGGAAATTATATACATTAAAAAGGTAACATTTTTGTGGGAACTGCAAAACAATTGGATTTGTGTTAGAATGATTAGCTATATTCTGAGTTAGACATACTCAATATGAAATTTTAAAGCAAAAGGTTTTGAATCAAAATGGAGGTTATATATACCCCCTACATTATCCTCCCCCATCAACACTAGGAGGTGTCTTCTAAATAACGAAAATAATCAAAAAGCTGGACTCCATCTTCAAACTGACTTCATAAGGAACTATTGTTTGTATTGGGCGAAAGCTCATTGGGAAACAGAATATGGTAGGGATTATTGTGCCTGTAGAGCCACAGAGCTGTTAACCCACTATAGTCTGTTTTCCATGTAATGTTTCTGCAACAAATTTGAGTAGTTATCAATAATGGACACTGGATTCTAAACTCAAAGACAGGGCCCTCCATCTTTGTAATGTGCTAATATTGCTATTGTTTTTGTCTTCAACTTACCCATGTATAGCGCTATGGAAAATGTTGGCGCTTTATAAACAATAATAATAATCCAGGAGAAGTATGTGCAACATTAACTGCGAACAAGAGCATAAACAACCCCATTTGCTGCTAGGATGTAATTGTGAGCCACCCTGTTTTGTAAAGCAATAATATGAATTTGTACTTGATTTAGTTTCTCAATAGCGTCCACAGTCCTGTTTTAAGGACCACTTTAGTCCCCTAGACTCCATAATACCACCTGAAAAAGTAGATCAACATTAATACATGTAATGCAACAAAAAAACTTACTTACCTTGCCAGTGTCTTCTCCAGGCTCCTTCAGGTTCCTCTGCCTCCTCCTCACCTAGGCTGCATAGCTAAATGAGGGGGGTGTGAGTGCGGTACAGCATATCAGTGCTGTACCGCGCAAAATATGCACTGGTATGGGAAGAGCTGGTTGTGACAGCTCCTCCTCAAATGGCCGTGATAGCCCCGCCCCAATGATGTCACACATGACATTGTGAAATCACGCCCCTTCATGCAGCCGGTGAGTCCTGGTGAGTGTAGGCACAGACAGGTTGCATTTGGGCTGTTAGAGGCAGAAACATGCTGTGTCTGTAAGAGCCCAAGTGCAGCCTGTCTGTGCCTCCCAGTGCCCATCTATATCCTCTGCATCTAAGTGGCCATCTACTGGGGGGAGAGAAAGAGGGGGTAGACACTGGGGAGGAGAGAAGAAGTGGGGGAGAGACACAGAAGAGGGGAGAGGAGGGGGGTAGACACTGGACAGGGGAGAGGAATGGGGGAAAAAGACACTGAGGAAGGGAGAGGAGGGGGGAGACTCTGGGGAGGGGAGAGGAAGGGGGAGACACTGGGGAGGGGAGAAAAATAGGGGGAAGAGACATTGGGGAGGGAAGTAGGAAAAAAGACACTGGGGAGGGGAAGTGGGAGAGACACTGGGGACGGGAGAGGAAGGGGGAGAGACAACGGGGAGGGGAGAAGAAGGGGGAGAGACACACTGAGGAGGGGAGAGGAGTGGGGGGAGAGACACTGGGGAGGGGAGAGGAAGGGGAGATAAACTGGGAAAAGGAAGCAGGGAGACACTGGGGAGGGGAGACAAATAGGAAGAAGAGACATTGGGGAGGGAAGTAGGGAAAAAGACACTGGGGAGGGGAGAGGAAGTGGGAGAGACACTGGGGAGGGGAAAGGAAGGGGGAGAGACAATGGGGGAGAAGAAGGGGGAGAGACACACTGGGGAGGGGAGAGGAAGGGGAGAGAAACTGGGAAGAGGAAGCAGGGAGACACTGGGGAGGGGAGAGGAAGGGAGAGACACTGGGGAGGAGAAGGAGGGAGAGACACTGAGGAGGTAAGGGGAGAAAGAGACACTGGGGAGGGGAGAGGAAGGGAGTAGAGACACTGGGGAGGGGAGAGGGAGGGGGAGACACAGGGAGGGGGAGAGACACTGGGGAGATCCTTTGGTCAAGGTAATAGTCCATCATGTGCAGATTTCCAGGTTAATGAACAAGAGTTTGGTCTGTTCCTGTTTACTTTGGTGCAGAATCACCGCAAGACTTCTATATGGGCTTTCATTTGTCATTATCTTTTGTCACCAGGATAAACACTAAGAAGAAACTTTCTCTCATCATATATCAGGGCAGGCTTTTGGAGTAGCCATTACTTTCTTTATCTTTTCTTCCTTTTTACAGGATATCATGGCACGATAGTCTCCCACTTGTGGTCCTCTTCTTCTGGCCACAGGCAAAAGTGTGACGAAAATAAAAACCTTGCATGCAAGACCTCATATTAATCTTTCACTCATACATCTCAACGCACACCTGTCCTAAGAGAAATCCTTTCTAACTGAAACTCTAACTTCACATATGCACAACTCTGATTAACAAAGTCAAATTAAATTAATAATATTTAATTTATCTCAAGACTAGTAAAATATATGGATATATAAAAATACTTAAGCAGTAATTAGTCTTTTATTACTGCAAAGACAGCAAGGTTGTCATTAGAATAGTTTCAATATTACTAAATCATGTCTCTAAATTGATTAAAGCACTGTTTTTAATATATCCTGTCACAGGTGGTATATGAGTGAAGAAATTATTATTCCTTTTAATAATGAATATAACAAATGTATTTACCTGCTGACTTCTATCCCTTCTCCAAATAGTGATATCACGTCTATTATGAGAAGTGTCAACCTGTTTTATTATTCCTCAAGTTTAGGAACAAGAAAAATAATAATAAAAATAAAGCAATAATTATTTTAGGTTGGTTGACAATTCTTTCCCTATGTGCTTAATATAACCCATAAACATATTAGACCTGGTTGGTTGCTGTGATTAAAACCTTTACAGATAATCAAATCTTTGGAACAAGTTGTGTTTCTACATGTTAGCGTGATTGAAGTGTAATATTCTCCTTCTATAATTTTTATAAAAAAAATCATAAAAACAGTTTAAACCAGTCACTATTAAGTACTCAATCATTAATATATTTTGGGTAAGAGAAGCTGGTTACCAAAATAGGGAATTTACATAGTTACATAGTAATTAAGGTTGAAAAAATACTTTCAGTCCATCAAGTTCAACCTTTTAAGATCTCCTCTGATCTGCAATATGCGGATTAAATATTAATTAATTAATAATCAATTATTTATTTTTATTATTAATTAATCCAGCGGAAGGCAAACAAAAAAAAAACAATCGTCTCAAAGGAATTTTTTTTTTATTCCTTCCTGACCCCAGATACTGGCGATCGGACTCCTCCCTGGATCAATACTCCCGCTCTAATTATCCAGGATAACCCTGAATGCCCTTTTTATTTAAAAAGTATTTCCAGCCCCTTTTTAAAGTTATCTATGGAATCTGCTGACACCACCTCCTTTGGTAGAGAATTCCACAGATTAACCACCCTTACTGCGAAGAACCCTTTTCTTTCTTTAAGGTGAAATCTTTTTACTTCTAACCTCAAGGGATGTCCTCTTGTCAGTTGAAAACCTCTTGGCACAAAAAGCTCCCTTGACAAATCTTTATACTGCCGACGCGGAGGCTGCACAGGCTCCCTGGGTCAGCCCGCAGCGTCTCGTGACCCAGCAGAGCATGTAAGGCACACCATCCAATAGGGAGCGGCGGGGGGCGGGGCTTCCGCCGCATTCGCGCGCCGGGAGTCAGTTTGGCGCGGTCTCCGTGGAAAACGGACGGAGGTCTGAGAGGCTCCTACTCTAAAGGGTGAAAGTGCAAGTAGCAGTTAAATCTGAGAATACCCCAGCTTAAAAGCATATAAGGGGCAGTGTGAGTGTGTCTATCAGTGTGTGTGTGTGTTTGTTTTGTTTGTTTTTTCTTTTCTCGCGGTCCGTTTTTGTTTGTCTTGGGGGGGTCCTTTTTGTGCCTGGGGGTATGGATGCTTTAGCTATTGAGGCCTTATTGGCTGATGTTAGGGCCCATGCCTTAAGCCAGGGGGTCAGATGGGTGCAGGACAGGCTGGGCCCTCCCATGCCTTCTGCAGGAGACTCCCATTACATTGGACAGGCTCAGCATGCAGTTGCTGGAGGCCTAGTCAATACTGGGGGTGCCGTCTCCTTTCCCTTTCAGTCAGAGCCAACAGACCACCGTCCAGTGGAGGACCAGGCCACGGGTGACAGGGGTAATGCGGGGCTGGTGAGCCGGGACCCTTTACACCTTAGACAAGAGAGTGCCGGGCCCACGGGCGGTGAGGGTATGGGCCTAGAACCCCGGCCACCACCAGTCATTTTGCCTAAAGGGCTCCGGCCGCGGCAAAGATCAAAGAACACCCCGTTACCACCCCAAAAAGGCGGCGCAGGGGGTAAAAGTAAAGACAGGAGCCCTAAAAAAGCTCCTACAGACATAAAAGGTGCTGACCATGCGGTCCCCTCTAACCCCAATAGTAACAGCGCTTCTGGTGCTTTGCAGGGACGCAGCCGCGGTAGAAAAATGGACACCGGTACCACGCGAGAGAGAAGAGACAGAGTGGTCAGAGAGATGACCAGCCAGGACAGCATGGTCATGTTTGATGACATGCCCGTAGCAGCGGCGGTGGCGAGGCCGGCGCGCCCCACCAGAGCTAGGAAGAACACAAGCAGGTACAGCCCGCTGCTATTTACCCATACCCCCTTAAGACGACAGAGGACAGAGACTGAGGGCGTTACGGTTACGCCACAGCAAAAAGTGACTAATCCTGACCCACAGGTAGACTTCGCAACGCCCCAAGCAGTCCCCAGGTTATTGGTACAAAGTGCAGAGCCCGCGGCACTAGCTCATTCCAGCCGCGCAAGCTTAGGTGACCAAGACCAGTCCTCAGGAGAGGAGCAAGCGGTATGGGCACAGGCATGCAGGTCACGGAGAGCTAGTGACTGTTCCTCTTGCACCCACACATCTGAACGGCGATCCAGATCCAGGAGCAGGAGATCCTGCCGATGCAGCTGTGCCTGTGGATCGGAAAGAGGACGGAGCCCGCGGAGGGCCAGATGGTCGGAATCCCCAGGACGTCAGGAAAGACGTAGGGACACCCCGTTGGCTGTATCTACTCCGAGGCTCCCAGAAGCAGGTGAGGCAGTTGGTGGAGTAGAGGAAGCTGATAAATGCATACTGCCATACACTAAAGGGGGAATTTTGGGGTCCCTTAAGGCCCTCTTAGCCACACATAACATTGCGGTTAGTGAACAGGAGATGGGTACGTGGTTAGGTGGGCTAGCCAGAGGGGCTTGGAGTGAGCAGTCAAATAGCGCAGGCAATGTAGAGCCAGGGGCGTTAGGCCCCCCGGTCACCGTGGGTGGTCCGGGGCCGCAAGCGAGCAAGGCAGTAACCTCAGACGCAGCCATGAGACCAATCGTCTTATGTGCGCTAGACAACTTGGGAGCACATCTAACCCAGGAAGTCAAGGAAAAAATTTGTAGGAGGGAGTTTGTTGAACTGTTCTCCCTGCTGCCCATGTCCAGGCAAATGGATCCAGGCGAGAGGAGCCTACGGGAGGGTGCTTACAGGAGGTTGCCTAGAACCTTCGACACGTGGCTTCAGGCCTTTTCTATCATGGCATGTGTTCTATGCGAGCGCCACCCGGAGCAATGCCCGGGGCTGTTCGTATACATAGATGAGATTCGTAACGCCCACAAGGTGTACGGGGGTACGGCGTGGTGGCGGTACGATGAGGATTCTCGCCAGTATCTGGCATCTAGGCCAGCCATGGCATGGAGCGACAAAGCGGTAGCACACTGGCTTAACATTATGACACCCATGCGTGCCATGCCGCCCTTTCGGGCCGGAGGGAGTGGGGTCAGGAGCCCCACCGCCAACTCGGCCGCAGGTACCAAGTCCTGTTTTGCCTATAACGAAGGGGTATGTAAATGGGCGCCCAACTGCAGGTTCAAGCACGTGTGCTCCAACTGTGGTGGAGAGCACCCCCTGGCCAGATGTGCCAGGCCAAAGGACAACAGGGCAGAGCCCGCTGCCAAAGGGCAAGACGCCCATACACCTCCCCGGCATGCTGCCATGGCTAAGACGCTACGGTAGGTCGGCAGGTAACAGTGCTGAGGGTCGCCTCCTGGAAGTGGGTTTCCAGGAGGGTTTTAGGATTCCGTGCACAACAGAATTGCGGAGGTCCATGGCCCCCAATTTACGTTCTGTTCGGGAATTCCCAGGGGTAGCAGAAGCTAAGGTTCTCAATGAGGTACAACTGGGGAGGATGGCAGGGCCATTCGTTTCCCCTCCCATTAGAGACCTCGTTGTCTCCCCCCTAGGCGTCGTTCCCAAGAAAGAAGCTGGAAAATTTAGGTTGATCCAACATCTGTCTTACCCGAGAGGCGGGTCTGTAAATGACGGCATTGCAAAAGAGGAATCAGCAGTGTCCTACGAATCGTTTGACCGGGCCACTGACATGGTCAGGAGGGCCGGCACAGGTGCGCTCATGGCAAAAGTTGACATAGAAGCGGCCTTTAGATTGTTACCGGTGCATCCAACGAGCCACAGGCTCCTCGGTTGCCACGTCGATGGGAAATATTTTATTGATCTTTGTTTACCTATGGGGTGCACCATATCATGTGCCTATTTTGAGGCGTTCAGCTCATTCTTACAATGGGTTGCTCACAAAGAATCCGGGTACAGGAGCATAACGCATTACCTGGACGATTTCCTGTTCGTCGGTCCAGCTGGGCAGGACACCTGCCGGTTTATTTTGGAAGTATTCACCAAAATCTGTAGGGATTTTGGGGTGCCACTGGCCCATAACAAAACTGAGGGCCCCAAGGAAAGATTGACTTTCCTCGGGATACAGATAGATTCCAAGACAATGGAATGTAGTCTTCCCTTGGAGAAAGTAGTAGACATGAGAGAGGAACTTAGTGCGCTAGGGTATGCACGTAAGGTCACCCTGCGGCGGTTACAGTCCATCATAGGAAAGTTAAACTTTGCTTGTAGGATTATCCCCATGGGTAGGGTATTCTGTAGGAGATTGTCGCTTGCTACTGTGGGTGTTAACAAGCCGCATCATTTTATAAAAGTATCCCAGGCCATGCGGGACGACGCACAGGTATGGTCGGTATTTCTGGCTGATTTCAATGGTTCAGAGATCATTCAGAAAAGGTGTGCTAACAGCATTGACCTTAAATTGTTCACCGGCGTGGGAGTGGGATGCGGCGCCTTTTTTCAAGGAAAATGGTGCGCCGCACCGTGGCCGGGTGAATGGGAGGTGGCAGGTCTCACAAAGAACCTGACATTCCTCGAACTTTTCCCCATGGTAGTAGCGGTACACTTATGGGGCTCAGAGTTCAGGGACCGGCGGGTCCTGTTCCACACGGAGAGTAAGGGCGTTGTTCAAGCAGTGAACAGCCTCACGGCAACGTCCGTGCAGGTAGTGAGACTACTCCGGCACCTGGTGCTGTGTTGCCTGCGCCAGAACATATGGTTTCAGGCGAGGCAAGTACCGGAATTAGAGAATGGCATTGCTGACGCCCTTTCTCGGTTTCAGGAGGAACGCTTCAGGGCTCTGGCCCCCCGGGCGAACACGCTGGGGGAGGCCATTCCTGAAGAAATCTGTGAGCTTGGAGCAGCCAGGTGACGAGACTCATCAGACAGTCTGTCGCCCCGGCAACGTGGTCGGCGTATAAACGCGTATGGGCTAAATGGAACGACTTAGTAAAGATGGCAGGGGGGTCCACATCAGAGGATAAGACCCTAGGGATACTGCTTTGGTTTCTGCTACGGTGTGCTGAAGAAGGCGAGAAGAAAGCAGTAGTCGATAGACAGGTCACGGCCCTGGCTTTTATGTTTAAACTGGCGGGGCAGAGGGACCTTACAAAGGAATTTATAGTGCGCATGGTGGTGCGCGGCATGTTTAACGGGGATCGCAGGCCAGATACTAGGCGGCCGATCACCTTCTCATTGTTACTGCGGATGGCGCAGGTGTTGGGAGTAAAATGTAGGACCCCTTTCGAATCTCTGCTTTTCCGTACTGCTTTTCCCTGGCGTTCTTCGGAGCATTCCGAATAGGGGAGTTAGTCGCGAGCAGCAGACACGGTTCAGGGGGCCTTCAGGTGGTGGATACGTGCCTCAGGGTGGTGGTATGGCTCCGGAGGTCTAAGACCGACCAACAGGGAAAAGGAAAAGAGGTGGTATTACACCAAGTAGGCACGGAGTGTTGTCCCTACGGGTGTATGGTAGAGTACCTTGGTCAGCGACCGGTGGGACGGTGTTCGCTGTTGGTTCATGCCGATGGGACGGCATTATCCCGGTATCAGTTTGAACGGATGCTAAAAGTTGCACTACACAGCCTGGGCATAAGGGAGTCAGAATTCGGAACACACTCGTTCAGAATAGGGGCCGCGACTGAAGCAGCTAGACTAGGCTTACCTGATGCGGCAGTCAAGCGTATTGGTAGATGGGAATCAGAACGTTTTTGGTCTTACGTAAGACCCAGGGCTATAGTCTAACATCTGTTGCTTTCTGCTTTCAGGCGGTCATAAGCAACTGTGGATTGTGGGCCACTCGTACGTGTACTGGGCCCACAGGTTGGCTGCAGTTAGAGAAGGAAGGACACAACTGGGTTTCCCTGTTACGGACTTACACAAGAGGTGGCTCGGGGTTCGGGGCCTGCGGTGGGCCCAGTTGGATGAATTGTTGAATACCTGCAGTCAGCAGTACGGTCAACCCACGATAATTATAATCCATGCCGGCGGTAATGATCTAGGAGCGGTACCCATGCGCAGAATGCTGAAGGTTATGAAAAGAGACTTGGAGAACTGGACCAAGAAGTTCCCGGGGACATTTCTGATATGGTCTGAAATGATAAAGAGACGATCTTGGCGAAACGCGCGTGATCCCTTCGGGCTGGATAAGGCGAGGCAGAAGATTAACCAGCAGCTGTCAAGTTTTATTCGCAAGCTAGGTTTCATCACCATCACGTACAAAGAATTCGAGCCGACCGGTGCGGATGATTTTTTCGGTCCAGATAAGGTACATCTTACTGAGATGGGTCTGGAGTTGGTCACTTTAAAGTTTAGGGAGAGCGCTGTTAGGGCTTTGGCTTTAATGAAAAGCAGGGGGGGATCGTAGGCTCAGGAGGAGTCCCTCGCTTGCTCTGTGGCGGGAGGTGAGTTGCCCGGCCCACTGGCCTAAATGGGCGTGGCCCTACCTCACAGGGCGTGCTTAAAATAAGCATTGGGGGCTTTGGGCAGGGCCCAAGGCGTGAGGTCACTGTCTGTGGCCGGGCTCCTCCCCCTATAGTTTAATATGTTAATATGCATAATATATGCAAGTTTAAGTTATGTAAATTGGTTATTTATAATAAAGCTGTGGCCCGTGTTTTCTCCCAATCAATCCGTGTGGTGTCAGTTATTTATCATAAGCCTAAATGGATCATGCTTGGGTCATGCCGACGCGGAGGCTGCACAGGGTCAGCCAGCAGCGTCTCGTGACCCAGCGGAGCCTGTAAGGCACACCATCCAATAGGGAGCAGCGGCGGGCGGGGCTTCCGCCGCATTCGCGCGCCGGGAGTCAGTTCGGCGCGGTCTCCGTGGAAAATCCCTCCCTCCCACCTTAATTATGTTGGTAAAGAAGAATGGTTATGTATGGTTTAAAAAAAAAAAAAAAGGGCTGTTAGGGATAAGTGTAAGGGGGTATTACGGTTAGGTGTTAGGGCGAGGGATGTTAGAGTTCGGTGTTAGGGATAAGTGTGAGGGGTGTTAGGGTTAGGGTGAGGGGTGTTAGGGTTAGGTGTTAGGGATAAGTGTGACGGGTGTTAGGGTTAGGGTGAGGGGTGTTAGGGATAAGTGTGAGGGGTGTTAGGGTTAGGGTGAGGGTGTTAGGGTTAGGTGTTAGGGATAAGTGTGAGGGGTGTTAGGGTTAGGGTGAGGGGTGCTAGGGATAAGTGTGAGGGGTGTTAGGGATAAGTGTGAGGGGTGTTAGGGTTAGGTGTTAGGGTGAGGGGTGTTAGGGATAAGTGTAAGGGGTGTTAGGGTTAGGTGTTAGGGTGAGGGATGTTAGGGTTAGGTGTTAGGGATAAGTGTGAGGGGTGTTAGGGTTAGGGTAAGGGGTGTTAGGGATAAGTGTAAGGGGTGTTAGGGTTAGGTGTTAGGGTGAGGGGTGTTAGGGATAAGTGTAAGGGGTGTTAGGGTTAGGTGTTAGGGTGAGGAATGTTAGGGTTAGGTGTTAGGGATAAGTGTGAGGGGTGTTAGGGTTAGGGTAACGGGTGTTAGGGATAAGTGTGAGGGGTGTTAGGGTTAGGTGTTAGGGTGAGGGGTGTTAGGGATAAGTGTAAGGGGTGTTAGGGTTAGGTGTTAGGGTGAGGGATGTTAGGGTTAGGTGTTAGGGATAAGTGTGAGGGGTGTTAGGGTTGGGTGCTACGGTGAGGGGAGGATGATGATAAAGGGGGGGAAGAGACACAGGGGTGTCCTTGCAGCAGAGATCAAAAGAGTCCTTCAGGACTGTATTGCACACTGTGTACAGTAGCCTAGCTATGGTTTTCCCTATTGATGCAGTATCACCTACACTCAGCCTCCTCTCAGTAAGACTGCAAGTTAGTTATGATTCCAAAATGGCTGCTGTCCATGAGGTAGAAGGGTGTGGAAGGCAGGGTATGATGCTGATTGGCTGGAATGTGTCTGCTGACTGTGAGTTGCAGGGTCAAAGTTTGCTCAATGATAAAGTATAGGGGGCCGGTCGAATATCGCATATGTTCGCAGTTCACCGCGAACGCGAACATGCTAGGTTATCCGGGAACAGTCCGACGCAAAACTATTCGCGACATCTCTACACAGAGGTACATTATAGTACTCATCAGAATAAATGTAACAAGCAACAGACACACACACTAGGAATTATAGCCAGGTTCATACATTCTATTCGACATACAACTACTGTATTTGTATTTACTGCTTGTTTGCAAATCATACACCAACTTTATGTACTCTTCTGCCAAAGCTATCTGTGTTTGTAAAGAGTATACTGCATGAAACTGGTCCGTGAAATCACTAATGTCCCTCATTGGGATCAATATGTAAAGTTTTATTAAAATTGTGTGTAGCTAATCTGTAAGAAAATGGATTATTATTGTCATCTCTTATAGGGCACTCAAGTAACAGATTTGTCTTGTTTATAAAATCTTCCATCTCATCCGTTTCTATTTCCCACCAATAGTTTTCACCCTCTTTTTTTACTCCTTATGCTCCTTAGCTTTTTGTTCAATCCTGGGTATTTATGAATCATATACTCGTAACAGACTTTTATCTCTGTCTTTATCATTCTTAAAGAACAAACTTTTCAATCTGGCAGTCATCTTATCATTACTTGTCATTATCCACTTATTCAATATGTTTTTCTAATAATGTTTAAATAAGCCTATCACCTCCCTCCTTAACATACACACTGCATTTTCACCACCCTGTACCACATAAAATCATTAAATTGTAAATCTGTGAGTTTTCAGTCTTGCATGGCGCTTTGGGGAAAGCACTATGGACACTGGATTCTAAGCTCAAAAAAGCATGTACAGCGCTACAAAATATGTGAGTGGTTACAAATAAATAATGATAATAATCAAGTTGAGCATTTTAGCCTAGTTAGCACGGACTGATAATATAATAATAACAACATGCATGTCTCAGTTCTGGATTTTTTTTAGAGTAAAGTATAAGAAAAACAGGATCCTTGAATCTAACCCACAAAAAGTAACAATGCAAGCTGTAATTTCTTTTACTGGACCAAAAATATATATATATATATATACAGTAAACTCCTGGTTATCCGTCACCTAACCAACCGGCACTTGCAAGCAACCGGCACCGGCATCAATTCCCCATTTTCAATTTACTCCAGCTAAACCGGCATAACCGGCGCTATCCGGAGTTCGAAGAAAAAAAAAGCAAACTTTTTTTCTAATGAGGTGCTAATGCTTCGCGAGGGACGCGGTTATTGCGAGCTCGCAAAGCGGGACAACAATTCGTAGTTTGGCAACTATTATATGTGATACTGGTAGCTGGTATTTGTTATCTTTTCAATTAACTATTTATTCAGTGATACTTTTTATTGATGTATTTTACCAGCTCCCGACTGTATACTGTTTCTTCCTTTTCTTTTTTATAACATAACAGAAATCCATTAATAATTAGTAAAAACCTGCACAATACAAAAGAATAATACTTTTCAATAATGGATTTTGTATATATTATCAAAGACTACTGATATGGAAATTAGTTGCATAAAAAAAAGTTATATTTTGGTAGGAACTGCAAAAACAGTAGGATTTGCGTTAGAATGACTAGCTATATTCTATAGCTATAGGTTTTGCAACAAAATGGAGTTGATGTATACCCCCTACCCTGCATTAGGGAGTACAGCTGCACCTCTCAGGGGCATTACAAAAAATGCTGTTGAGAATCCATCTGTAAGCGGCTAGTATATCTAGTACTAATAGAAACTCTGTATGCATGAAACTGTTTGGAAGTTTTGAGTGAATTAAAACTTTTAAGAACTTGAAAATGATGTGTAGATAAAAACACACACTTAGGTATTTTATTTTAATATTAAAAAAACAGGGCACCTTCCATATCCCCTTAATGATCAGTTTTTGGCTGACATTAAATCATTAAATCATGCGAGGAAAGGGCAGTATAGATGTTTCTCATCTATAATTCATCTCAATGTTTCTAACAAATGTTAAGAAATGGGAATGTATAGGCACTGACGCTGTTTACTGATTTATATCATTTCAGAACAGAAACCTCCTACATCAGAAGGTAGAAGAGGCTGGGAATTGTCAGTTGGCTTGGTGGGTTTTGCATTGTTGCTGATTATATTAATCAGTGTCATATGCTACAAGAAGCACCACCGGACCAGGTAAGTAAATCACTAAATAATAAGTTAAACTAGTTCAGCTATTGGCACACAGCCCTATTAAATTCCCTGATCATGTACAACCGTAGCCCGTAATGTAGCTTGCAAGACTTACGGCTATTAATTTGGCCTCTCAAAGCTACTCGCAAACGTCTTGTGGGTTAATGGCGAAAAAATCCTACGGGATGTCGAAATTTGAACTCCGTGCCCGCAAATCCTTGGTTCTGTCAAGCCCGTAACTGTTACGTTCCAATCACGCTATTAAATTGCAACAAATTCCCAAAGGCGCCCTGGCGTTCAATCCCGTAACCCGCAAATGGAGGCAAAAACATTACAGCAAACGGGTTACAGAACATTTCTCAACACTGTAAAAGACAATATAAACACATCAGTGCACTTTAAGATATAGGGAAAGCACGGAAAGGCATTACAATTACTTGCACAATAATTCCCAAATAATAAATAGGCATGTAAAAAATATTTTATTTCATCATATGTTGGAATGGTCATGCATATGCCAATATGAAAAGCCATGCTGCAACATGCTGAAAGCAATTAAAGACAAACTACCTTATTAAATTGCAACACAAAAACATGAAAAGTATGCCATATTAACCCTTTCTCACTCACAGAGGCTCTAATGTTGACCCTGGAATATATATATGATTGCATATACATCTCGCTCATCACATCTACATTGGGAAAACAGATAGTCCCCCTGCTGCTTTTCTCCACTAGACCTCCCTGACTTGTTTCTCCCTCTATCTCTCCTCCCTCTCTTCCTGTCCTCACTCTTCTCTTCACTCTCTTCCTCTCCTCCTCTCCTCACTCTTCTCACTCTCCTCCTCTCCTCACTCGCTTCCTCTCCTCACTCTTGCATGGTTCAATTTAATAGCTCTTTAAATTTCAAGCCTGACACTAGAGCTGGACACTAGAGGAGAGGGTGAGTGCAGCACTGTACTGGCGCGCTGGTGTGGGTGTGCGCTTTTTTCATGCATTTTGTGCCTGCACAGGAAGGCGCACACGTCTCCCTCTCTCTAAAGTCGTGCCACCGTTTTGTTGCCTCACAACCTGGAATTGACATGGATTGTTTAAGGATTTGCATCATTTAATTTACAGAACTTGCCCACAACTTTAAAGATGTTTTTTTTTTTTTTTTTTATTGTGAGGCAAACAACAAATAGGACAAAATAACAGAAAAAATCAATGTGCATAACTATTCACCCCCTAAAGTCAATACTTTGTAGAGCCACCTGTTGCGGCAATCACAGCGCCAAGTCGCTTTGTAAAAGTCTCTATGAGCTTGCCACATCTTACCACTGGGATTTTTGCCCATTCCTCCTTGCAAAAAAAGCTCCAGCTCCTTCAAGTTGGATGGTTTGCGTTTTCTATTGGATTGAGGTCTGGGCTTTGGTCCATTCAAACACATTTACATGTTTCCGCTTAAACCACTCAAGTGTTGCTTTAGCAGTGTGATTGGGGTCATTGTCCTGCTGGAAGGTGAACCTCCGTCCTAGCCTCAAATCACGCACAGAGTGGTACAGGTTTTGCTCAAGAATATCCCTGTATTTAGCACCATCCATCTTTACCTCAACTCTGACCAGTTTCCCAGTCCCTGCTGCTGAAAAACATTCCCACAGCATGATGCGGCCACCACCATGTTTCACTGTGGGGATGGTGTTCTTTGGGTGATGTGATGTGTTGAGTTTTCACCATACATAACGTTTTCTTTGATGGACGAAAAGTTAAATTTTAGTCTCATCAGACCAGAGCACCTTCCTCCATACATTTCAGGAGTCTCCCACATGCCTTTTCGCAAACTTAAAACGTGCCATTTTGTTTTTTGGCTTTCTTCGGGCCACTCTACCATAAAGCCCAACTCTATGGAACGTTCGGCTTATTGTCGCCCTATGTACAGATACTCCAATCTCTGCAGCTCCTCCAGGGTTACCTTAGGTTTCTGTGCTGCCTCTCTGATTAATGCCCTCCTTGTCCGGTCCGTGAGTTTTGGTGGGCAGCCGTCTCTTGGCAGGTTTGCTGTTGTGCCATGTTCTTTCCATTTGGTTATGATAGATTTGATGGTTCTCCTGGGGATCATCAAATATTTGTATATTTTTTTATAACCTAACCCTGACTTGTACTTCTCAACAACATTGTCCCTTACTTGTTTCGAGAGTTCCTTAGTCTTCATGGCAGTGTTTGGTTAGTGGTGCCTCTTGCTTAGGTGTCGCAGCCTCTGTGGCCTTTCAAAAAAAGAGATGTATTTTTAATGACAGATCATCTGACACTTAGATTGCACACAGGTGGACATCATTTCACTAATTATGTGACTTCTGAAGGTAATTGGTGCACCAGAGCTTTTTATGGGCTTCATAACAAAGGGGGTGAATACATACGCACATGCCAATTTTCTGTTTTCTATTTAAAAAAAATAGTTTTATGTATATATTTGTCTCATTTCACTTCGCCAACTTAGACTATTGTGTTCTGATCCATCACATAAAATTAATTGAATTTAAGGCAGTAATGTAACAAAATAGGTAAAAAGTCAAGGGGGTGAATACTTTTGCACTGTATATTTGCTTTTTTTAGGCATGTGAATTGTTTGTCAATCATAAATAGTATGAAGCCCACTATTCAAGTAAGAGATAACTAACCATACTTTAGGGAATAGCTCAATAGAATAATATAGGAACTGGAGAGGTCTTGCCACAAACCTGAGAAAGTTCTCATAAGTGAGGACAATAAAGCCAGGCATATATTCACTAAAAAAGGCTTTTTCATTCAAGATAGAGAACATTTCACATTTTTAACACTTTGATATTCTTATGTTACTCCATGAGCCTCATTAAATTCCAAACCCACAGTTGCAAGTCGGCTTGAAAACTGCAACAGTTACAGATTGATTTATTTGAACAAGACCGCAATTACATGACTGAAAGCGAAAACCATGTAACCGTACATAGCATTTCAGGGCAGGATCATGATCAATTAAGCAAGCCCGTAATTAAAGATTTAGAAACAGCCAATAGTAAATGAGACCATCATCATGACTTCAGTAAAACATGGCGTTTAAACGTCAATCAATTAGGGCCTCATTCTATTAGCGGCCGTAAATCGGCCGTAAGGCTGCGATTCCTTGCGGGGGTTCAGTTAACTCGCGATTCTATTATACGGCCCCGCAAGGATCTCCTTTTACGGCCGGCCGCATATCTTGGAACCGGCCGTAAGCTGTGAAATATAAAAACTCAAAAATAAATTCAAGCCTGCACTGTACAGCTCTGTAAATGCTAGGGATCATATTGGGGGACATGAGGATTAAAAGGAACCCACTCTCAAGCTTGCACATCAGCCCAAACCCGAGTTCAAATTAACTGTTTATTTTCCGGCTGCGGCGTGGGCGTGTCTGAGGTGCTCCAAGCACTCTGGACTTTTTACATGGATATTTTACGGATATTAAAAATAAAATATTTTACGGATTTGAGTACAGGATAATTATGTGCTATTTTTTCTAACACCTAAAATCCCTTTATAGTCTTCTCAAAGTGCAGGATGGCTTTATTTGAGCTATTTTATGTGCTTAATTGGTGCTAGCGAGACCTCTTTCCTGCAAGTAAGCAGCGGCTCGTTTTTAGCCTTGCAGAGAGGTTTCCCGGAGCAATTGAATTGCAAATAGGAATTTCTTATGGCCGAAACTCTTGCGGCCGTTTTAGATCAAAGGCTTGCCTCCGGCGCGAGCGGCCGCAAGAGATAGCAAGGCACCGGCCGCAAGCCTGCCGGAGCCTCCGGCCGTAAGGGAATAGAATAGCAGAATAGCTTGCGGCCGGTCCTTGCGGCCCCGCAACGGCTGCGGCCACTAATAGAATGAGGCCCTTAGTGTTTAGACGGCTGCTATGCGTTTGGGCTTGAAATCCAGCAATTTAAAAATCAATGATATATGTATTAACTCCTTGATTCTCGAGAAAAAAAACGTGTAAAAATATATTTTTTTGCAGATTTGCGAGCTTGAGACTTTTGTGCAATTAATACATGGATCGAGTTACGATTTTGACAACCGTAGGCATTTTCAGCCTGTAAATCGCAAATAGATTGCAGGTAGCTAGAGGAGGCCAATTGAATATCAGTAACTTTTGCTGGCTTCGTTACGGTCTTCAGTAATTGCGATTTTGAAAATGTAATAGGGCCCCATAGGTCCTATCCAATAAAAGTGATGAGATAATTAAATATTTAATTGAAGGTTCAAATAAATGACATAAGAATGGTAGAGATTTCAATCACTGGACAAAAAAAATGTTGAATATACATATAAACCGTCACCACTGAACTACATTAGAAATTACTACCAATATGGGATAAAAGTACTTGATGTACACAGATTTCCCCCATAATTACAGTACAAGTATATTACTACAAGTATGCACAGAATTGCAGCAAGTTAAATGAAAATACATTAACAGTTTGTAGGTAGGAATTTATAGTGATATTTGTTGAAAAAAAGGACAACCAAAACTAATTTCCATTTTTACAATATAGCTTTTCATATAGGGTTGTAAAGGCATCTCTAAAAGGTGCAGGGGTGCTTGATAAATACAATATTTTTGCATTAAGGCTTTTTAGAAATGTTTTGTGTTGATCTTGTTCCTTATTGTACCTGTGGGAGGACTAGCAGAGTGAACATTAATACTTACAAACTGATTATTTAGAACCAAGTGGCCCTTATTTAATTTCTTACTACTTTGACATTTTTTGCATAATTAAAACATCCTTAGAGATGCAGAACACACAAGACACTGCAAATATAGGACCTCCCTCCTAAGTAAGCTTGTTCTTTTCACTTTTCAGTATTGAAACACCTTTTATATCTTACTAGCGACTTGCCCGTCAAATTACGGCAATACAATTTTAAGCCAGGCAATGTTGTTTGCCACACAATGTAAGGCTATGGTGCGAGCCTCTTCCCCCGTCTACTTTACAGGCCCCGCAATGAGCGCCTTCGGCGCTGATGGCCAGTCCTGCAATGAGCGGGTTCACCCTTTCCTGCTTTGCAATGATCCCCCTCAGCGCTCATTGCCTAAGTACCGGGGGTTGCCTTTGGCGCTCATCATGGGCCTCGCAATGAGCGCAAGCGTCTCCCCCCTGTACTTCCTCTCCCTCCCCTGTGTCTCTTTCCAATTCTCTCCCTCTCCCGTGTCTAATTCCCCCTGTGTCTCTTCCTCCCTCTCCCTCCCTTGTTTCTCCTTCCCCCCATCTCCCTCCCCTGTGTCTCTTCCTCCCCTCCCTCTCCACCAGGTATGGTGGTGGGCTCGGCGGGGGTGTATACAGTGCTGTGTCTGATGACCTCCTGCTGCTTCGCAGCAAGAAGATGCTCCTGAGGAGAGAAGAGCAGCAGGAGGTCGTCGGACACAGGAGGAGAGAGGGGAAAGGGGATAGGGAGGTTAGTGGAGAGGGGAGAAGGGAGGAGGAAGAGGAAGGGGGGGAAGGAGGGAGGAAGTTGCAAGCGCCAGTTATGCGGGCCTCAATTGCGGGCTGCAACTGCGTCCCTCGCAGTTTGCCTAAGTCCCACGGGTCGTAGGGATGATCGCCTATGGCGCTCATCTCCACCAGCGCAATGAATGCCTTTGGTGCTAACTGCCTAAGTCGTACGGGTCGTAGGGATGAGCGCCTATGGCGCTCATCTCCACCAGTGTAATGAGCATTGCGTTACCGACAACTTTTGGCATACCTGCAATTACGTATATATGTGATATTTCTTGCTACCACCCTAAAATTGTTTTTACCTTATCACTTACTAATAATTATTTGAGTGTCGACTAATAAGGCACTAAATAAAGGCTTTATAAAAAAAAAATAGTATTGATAATTCTTTGAAAAGTAAGGATCCTTTTATATTATATATTACTGCAACCCATACGAGGAGGTGAAGAACATTTGATATAGTACTGTGAGAATCTGTTGAAATACCACTGAGTGGTTTCTCAATAATAGACTAATTAATAACAGTGATATTGCTAATGAAGGGAGGAGAAATAACTATAAATTACACATAATATAACATATACATTTTCTCTGATCCCTATTTATTAGGGGTGGTTCTATTAAATTGACTATGTGTTAGTGCTGTATGTAATTAATTATTTAACTGTATATACACATTTATAACTTTTATCTATTTGTACATCCATTGCTTGAACTGATTTTTCTCTTTTTTCTCTCATATATTACAGTGTACATCAGAACTTTGTTCATCAAAGCAGCCAAGAAACTAACCAAGGTGTACAGGTGAGACCAGAATCAGATTTGAATGATATATATATATATATTTTTGTCTATATTGGTTTAGACGGGTTACATGTATGTTAAAGGGAATATTCAGGCAAATAAAACTAAATAGAATTCGGTGCTTCCAAAATGACTTAAAAAAGGCAAAAGTGTTGAGAGAACCCACTGGAGCTCCAAAGAGGCTCTTGAGGAACCAAACGAGTCCTTGTCCTACACACCAAAATTACCTTCTATGGTTCCTAACCTTTCAGAGGACTTCAAAACTGGCACAATGTCTCAAAATCTCTACCCAGAACACCATAGACTCTTGTGTGTAACATTTTTGGGATAATTGTGTTATTGGTCCACTGGACAAACAACATGGAACCCAAGGCCCTATGGAACACGGTTTGGAAAATATTATACACATGGATTGAAGCTGTTTTGCGAACTGATTTGACATGTCACTGATTGAAACCAAGTTTAATATTTCCCAAGTGAAAACAAATCCGACTTGCACTGCACCCTTGTGATGCAGGCGGCTATGTCTCAGAAATGTATATAAATATATTTTTTGGAGTTCCCTATCTCCGGTATTCTACGTCAACAAACATTTTAATGTTTTTATATATTATTAAAAGTTATGTTTTAATTATGATTATTCTAATTAGAGATTGGTAGAGAAGATGTGCCCTATAAGAGGATCTATTTCTCTATTTTTGTGGTGTTGTGTTAAATAACATATCCTTAGGAGCACCCTTACTAAGACATTGGTTTCTACATAATTTATACCTGAGCCACCTATTTTGTATACTATTTGATGTTTGCCTATTGTAACACATTATATTGGCCAACCAAACAGCCCACAGAAAGATTTGTTTACAGATTTATATACTCTTCATATTATATGGTAACTTGTTGTGGTAACATGAGACATCTAGAAACTGCTTCTGATTTAATTACAGTTTTAGAAGCACATTTATAAATATCCAGGTGGGTAAACTAAAAGTGTGACTGAGAGTGTATAATCCCTTTTGTGACGTGACATGCCTTGCATAACACAAGAAACATGGCAGCCTACATCACAGATTAAAGAGAAAAATAGTTGTGGACGGGTCATTTTTGACTCAAGAACTATTAGATATCTAAATGATTTTAAACGTGTTTGCCTATGAGAAACGGATCCCCTTATAGGGCACACCTTCTCTACCAATCTCTAATGAAAACTTAACTTTTAACAATATATAAAAATATTAAAATGTTTGTTGATGTAGCATACAGGAGATAGGGAACCCCAAAAATATATTTTTTATACATTTCTCATTTCACCTATTAAGTCAGGTTAAATAAACCAACTGGAGGGGGATTCCACTAATACAAAGGTGAATAAATGTGTTTAGTGCTAAAACTTGAATTAAATATTTACATAAAGTGCTAATAATAAAGTGCCTCAATATAATGTGAATAAATAAGACAATCCTGTTATACAAGATTGATGTAATATATGATACACCTTTTGTTTGAACAGCATAATAATTTCAGGATATTATATCCTCATTAAAAATGGGATATAAAAATTAATCCATTACTGAGTTAACCTTTTAGTTCAAACTCTCACTATAGTGGTTCATATATTCAGTTATAAAGGTATATAATGCCAGGAGATATAGTTTCAAAGTATAGTACTATAACATCTTCTCTTAATTGGCATAGCAGTGTAATTGCCTCTATATATATGTACTATCCCATTATTCCAAATACTTGAACTGGTTCAAACTATATTGAATGAAGCTATGATAAATGGCGAGAGGAAGGGGCTTTATCTAAGGGCCTGCAGAGTAGTGGCTGAATCAGTAATACAGATATTGCTGGTATAATGAATTGCTATTATTGCTGTACGTAACACTACTCTGAATACTTCTCTAAAGGGATCTTCATGAGGTGCAAATATATTCAGAGTAGTGTCCCAGCAATAATAGCAATTAATTCACATTAATACACCTTTGTCTCAATGGAATCCCCCTCCAGTTGGTTTATGTAACCTGACTAGGTGGAATCAGAAATGTATATAAATATATTATTTTGGGGTTCCCTATCTCCTGTATGCTACGTCGACAAACATTTTAATATTTTTATATATTATTAAAATTTACGTTTTAATTATGATTATTCTCATTAGAGCTTGGTAGAGAAGGTGTGCCCTATAAGAGGATCTATTTCTCTATTTTTGTGGTGTTGTGTTAAATAACATATCCTTAGGAGCACCCTTACTAAGACATTGGTTTCTACATAATTTATACCTGAGCCACCAATTTTTTATACTATTTGATGTTTGCCTATTGTAACACATTATATTGGCCAACCAAACAGGCCACAGAAAGATTTGTTTACAGATGTTTATACTCTTTCATATTATATGGTAACTTGTTGTTAGAGCCAAGTTAATTAAAAAACATTTACTATCTTTGTCAAGGTAAACAGTATAAACAACTATTGTGTCATGTTCATTGTGTTATAAAAAGAGCTCAAGTTTGAAATCAAGAAGCATTGTCTTCTCTGAGAATGCCCTGTTAATGCTCAACCAGGAGGTCGCCCTGCATTAGATAAACATCCAGTGCTGCTTAAGTCTGTCCTGAAAATATGCAAGCAAGAGGTCACCCTATTTAAGAGACCCAAAAAGTTTGTTTGCCACATTCAAAATTCTCATCTGCCCTTCACCACTTCACACCCCTTCATGTTTGAAGATTGCTAGCCAATTAGTACCCTGCCTTCATCCTTCTCTAATCCCATATCAATTATAAACGTTTTTGACCCTGTAACTCAGGATGAAGTCTCTTGCCTTCTATCAACCTCTCGTCTTACATCTTGTCCATATGATCCTTCCACTTTCTACCACACTGACCCCAGCTCTCACACCTATGCCTAAATGCTGGCAAGTTTCCATCATCTTAAAAGCATGCCATAATTACACCCATTCTTAAGAAACCCTAATCTGATCCAGTTTCTGCATCTAACTGTTGCTCTATCTCTCTACTTCCCTTGGTTTCCAAACTGCTTGAGAGTATTGCTTACAATTGTCTTACCTAATTTTTTTCTCCAACTCTCTCCTTGACCCCTTCCAATTTGGCTCCTGGCCCCAACACTCCAGAGAGACAGCTCTCACAAAAGTCACTAATGATTTGCTTGCCAAGTCAGAGGGACACTTCTCTATTCTAATTCTCTCGGATCTCTATGTTGCCTTTGACACAGTTGGTCACCCTCTTCTTATCAAAATTCTCTGCTCTTTTGACATCCGTGACACTGCTCTCTCATGGCTCAAATCTTATCTAGAAAATCGAACATTTAGTGTATCATTCTCTGACACCTCTTCTTCTCCTCACCCTCTGACTGTTGGTGTACCCCAAGGTTCAGCCCCCTCCTTTTCTCCATCTTTACATTCTCCCTTGGTACCCTTATAAAATCTTTTGGATTCCATTATCATCTACATGCAGATAACACTCAAATCTACCTCTCAGCTCCAGAACTATCCCCTCTGTTCTAGCTCCAGTTGCCAACTGCCTCTCTAGCATATCCTCCTGGATGTCCACCCATCAACTCAAACTCAACTTGTCAAGGACTGAGCTTCTAATCTTCCCACCCTCTTCAACAGCTTCCACTCCTCACATATCTCTCAATGTTGACAATGCCGCCATCACTCCCACCTCCTAGGACCGTTGTCTTGGGGTTCTACTGGACCCTGCTCTTTCTTTAATGCCTCACATACAATCAATTACAAAATCTTGTAATTATCACCTAAAAACATTTACAAAATACGTCACAAAAATTATAATTAATTTGCTAATCATTTCTTGCCTTGACTACTGCAACTCCCTCCTTGCTGGCCTCTCCTCCACTCGTCTACACTCCTATTCATATTGAACTCATCTGCTAGACTCATCTACCCTACTCAAGCATAGTGTCTGCAGCACCTGTCGGTCACTCAATTGGCTTCCAATAGCCTCCAGAATAAAATTTAAAATCATGACCCTGAATGTTAAATTCCTCAACAACAGTGCACCCTCTTATAATGTATCTCTATTTGTCTCAAAATACTCTCCCAACTTCCCTCTTCGCTCTGCTAATGAATTTCTTTCCTCCTCTCTTATCACCTCCTCTCACTCCGTTTTCAGGAATTTTCTTGTGCTGCCCCTATTCTTTGGAACTCATTGCCTTGCTCCACTACACTCCTCCTGCTTGAAAACCTCACTAAAAACAAATCTGTTTAAAGAAGCTCATCACCTTCAGCCTTAATATGCACAATGCATCTATCACCCCCTTTACCTCACCCAAACCCTTTAGATTGTAAGTTTGAGAGTTTTCAGTCGTGTAAGGTGCTTTGGGGTAAAGCACCGTGTATGTTTTATTTTAAGTTAAAAAACAGGGCCCTCCATTTTTTTGCAATGTGTTAAACTTGTTTTTGACTTGTACTCAACTCCTGTATATCTCTATGGAATATGTTGGCACATTTCAAATAAATGATAGTAATCACATATATAGTTGTTGGTTTGGGAAATGTTGGTCAAGTTTATGATGTTGGTCACGCAATGTTAAATAAGTTGCTAGCTTCGGCGCTCATCGTGAGGCCCTCATGACTGTAGGCTGCAGTGATTACGGAATATGTCGGAATATGTCGGCGCGTTATAAATAAACTATAATAATAATAATAATAACTGAGTGTATCCTAAGAGGACATTGGCTTTCAGACAGCGTTTAATGTTACAAAATCATATTGTTTTGTTTTTTTCATTTCATCTGCTTCTCACTAGATGTGAAAGTTTTTACTCTTATATTCCCTTCTTTTGTCTTTTACTCAACTCTCTTCTTTGTTGACACTTCCCCATAATACAAGGGGAAGGTTTGTGCAAAGATTACACCTGTAAATCCTCAAAAACTAAAAATTAGTAGTGTGCTCTGAGCCTTTGAAGTTAGAGAAGTTAGAATTATGTTCTGAATAAATTAACTGAAAGATCTTCCCACTTTGATAACAGTCTTAAGACATTTCCACTTGGAATTTTTAATCTTAACCAAGTGCAGTTCTGCTTTTTTGATGTGTTCTTTTCACTTCTGCGATGATCGGGACCTTTTTTCTGTCACTTTAAATTTGTGAAAACTATATTTATTTAGGATTTAAATATACTTTAGTAACGTTTGTATCTGTCTCTCATAGGTAATCTATGAAGAGCCACAGGATTGTTACTTTCAAAGCTTCAACACATTATATGAGGGGCTTCCAAGCGAATCAGTGAGATGACGAGGCTGGATTGGACGTCTCTTTTTCTATAATCTACAGATGAAACTAAAGATGTCTGACCGAGACAGTAGACGTGAAGCATTTTTGGTTCTAACCATTAAAAACCTGTGAAAAGAAAAACATCTACCTCTGAAAAACACAGATGTTTGGGTGTTCACTTTATACCCATGTACCATGGATGGCGGCTGATTGTAAGGTTCTAAGAACATGAAATCACAGAAATCAGCCAACAATTTCTTGGACTGAGACATATAAGTGAATCTTATTTTGCACAAACAATGGATTAATACTTTCATTGTTTTCTATAGTATTACATCGGACCCACAGTTAATATATTTATATAATTTTTTAGCTTAAAACTGCTATTTACAGTCATATATTGAATGGATTCTTAAAAGCTCCACTATAGCTGTTTGTTTTGACCTGCAGGACCACTATCACCAAAAGATCTTCAATCACATTAACTAAATATATCACGTGCCTTCAATCTTTCCCAGCATTAGCGTCTTCTCTAGGGAATCCAGTTTTCTCATGATGTGGCCAAAATATCTGAGCTTCAGTCTCATGATCAAACCTTCCAGTGAACAGTTTGGCTTCATTTCCTGGAGTATGGCTTGATTGGATCTTCTTGCAGTCCAAGGGATTCTAAGAAGTTTTCTCCAACACCACAATTCAATGGGGCTTTTTATCAGCCATAGAAAGGATTTACAAATATTTTTATTTCAGGCAAGACTGTGCCTGTCTCTTCTTAAATACACTTGCTGCTTAACATATCCACTTTTGTAGATAATTATTTGTATTTATTGTCTATCCTCCCTGCATTATATTATGTATAAATACATGCTATTTAAAAATTAACAATTTATAAAAAAATATCCATTTCAGGACCTTTTATGAAAATACTTGTTTAATTTTAAAGTATGTTGTTTTTCTTGTAAGTCATTTTCTTTACAGATTCCATGTTTTCAAACTCTTAAAACTCACAAGAACAGTAAAGTAATTACCAGAACCCATTAGTGCCCTATATTCCTTCCTAACACAATAAAGTCTGTAATGTAGTCCAACAACTTTACATTTTGATACTGTAATTTTCTTTAATAAATATGACCATATTTCATGTAAAATATGTGTGTTTTATCATTATGGAAGGTAAGTAAGATAGCTATTCCCTAGAGGAATCAGGACATATAGAGCCTGATTCAATTAGAAACCTGCATCTTGTGGGCTTTAACTTTACTATAATTCCAGTGCTATTCAATTGAACAAGCCCGCAAGTTACGGGCCGAACGCTAAAACCGTAAACCATGCACTCGTGCGTAGTAGTTCAGGGCGGGAACATGAGCAATTAAGCAAGGCCGTAACCACCCATTTCAAAACAGCCAAAATAAAATTTGACTGTCATTATTACTGCAGTAAAACATGGAGGTTACATGTCAATCAATTAGCGTTTGGGGGTCCAATATGCGATCAGACTCGCAACACCGCAAAATACAAAATAATCAAAATTAATGCCAATACTGTTATAGTCCATGTGGGTGGCCTAATATGTATTAACTCATTGATTCCCAAGACCAATATAACCCCTGAAATGACACATACATTTTTTTATTGCCGATTTGCGAACTTGAGCTTGTGCAATTAATTCTAATGTCTTTCACTGCTTACCCGTCATTTACAGTGCAGTCGTTGTTTTTTTTTGCCTTTACAGTGCTACGGACAGGGGTTAAACCCCCTTGCGGGTCCTCTCTAGTACTCGTAGGATTTCTCCTACATTTGCCATTTACGGGTGTGAAAACATTTGCAGGCTTGGGAAATTGTAGCAATTGAATAGCTATTTGCGATTTTAGCGATCACAACTTTTGCAGACAGGAAAAATCAAATGAATTAGGAGGCTTTAAGTTCCAGATAGAGGGTGGAAAAGATTATGGAAAAAGTGCTTTCCTTCTTAAAATCGCTACTAAAATACCTGACTTATGACTCTTTCTGCTGCCTCTAAGCTGCCTTCATATCTATGAATAAATAATGAGCATTGGCCGGTGGAACTAATGAGATTCAGTTGTCCCGGGGAAGGAATGAACCCTCCAATATGTAGATATTCCTTGAAAATATTATTTACACCACTTTCAGGTACATATGATACAAAGACAGGTTAGGGGTAGTCAAAAGTCCATTGCTTTGGAAGCAATTTTAAGAAGGAAAGTGATTTTTCTCATTCCTTCATCTGCAGCTCATTATTTATTAACTGAAAACGAAGGCAGCTTAGAGGCAGCAGAAAACCACAGACTTCAAACAGTCAAAACCTGGTTACTTTAGCAGCAATTTTAATAAGGAATGTGCTTTTTTTCATATACTTTTCCACCCTCTGTCTGATGGTGCAGGGCACATATTTTAGTGTTTTGGGAATAGGCATAACATGTTACTTGTGAATAGACATTTGCTCTCATTCCATTTATGGCTATTTTGCAGACTTAGTTTGTTCGGTATTTATAATTGTGCCGATCCTGAATAAGGAAGTCATCTCCCCGTACTAGAATGTAGCTATTGTCAACTTGATTAATTTCTTCTCTGTTCTCTACAACCCACCCCCGCCCTCCTCTAAAGTACAAACTTGAGTCATACATTCCAGAATATCTCCTGTTATATACTTTTACCGTGCTCTCCTATTTCCATTTGTGTAATTCATATTTCTCGCCTTAGACACAACTTGATGCTTTAATTAAAGGATCACTATGGTCCAATTTTATTATACGACCTTTGAATAATAAAATGGGACAGTGCTCAAAATGTTGTTAGAGATTAATACAATTAATCACAGCCTTTTTTGTATGCAATTATTCTTTACTGTAGACCTCCATTTTAGCCTAAAATTCCCCAGCAGCATAATTGCATATAAATTAGAGGCTATATTATTTATTTATTTTTCATATTGTAAAACAAGTTGCTTATTTTCATGTGTAGTTCTTTACAAGGGCCTATTTTAATTTTTGACCACAGTGATCCTTTGAAAAAAGATACAGATCTCTGTTAGAAACCACAACTTGTGCTTGTGTACTTCGATTCTAGAGTGTGGTTCTGGGAGTTCCCCAGTGGTGGATGTCCACATGCAATGATAACCATGCAAAACACTAACATGTCCCTCATGCAATTTAAAACATCTGAAATCGGACTGAACCAGGCACATATGCTTTTATTTTATCGGTTCATGTAAGCAGGGCCATTAACAAGTGGAAGAGGACTAGTATTTGTATAATATACTGAGATGCATATATGGTCTTCATCTCAGTGGTTTTCAGTTCCCTTTAGTTTCTCACTTTCTGGTTTCCAAGTCATGTATTATCTATTTATTCATTCTTATTTATCCAAAGCACTTTACATAGTTACAAAACATGGTACAACTCATCATGGAATGGAATAAAGTGTGACAGAAGTCAGAGTTTAATGTGAGATTTGGATGGTTACTGAAATGGGGCAATGGGTCAGAAGCTGGATCGAGGTCATAGACATCATAGGTCATATAAGGGGAACAATGGTGAGGTGAGAGAGGATCATTACCTGAACTTTTTGCTTCATCATGGTCAACCCAGAGGAGATGGCTTATGACTTCAGATTGAGGCCTATCTGACGTGTATGGGAGAAGAGAAAGCAAAACTTTACACAGGGTTTTGAATGAGACTGCAAGGTTCGAAGGGGACTTAAAGCAAAGAGATCATTTCAGGACATTACAGGAGATGGAGGCGGGTCTCCCAGTTGGGTAAATGGGTCAGATATTTCATTTTGTTTATTAAAATGCATTAACACAAATAAAGCACTTGGTTCAACATGGATTGAGAGCTGGCTAAAAGACAGGAAGCAAAGAGTTGCTTTAAATGGACCATACTCAGCATGGACTAATGTGGTAAGTGGGGTTCCTCTGGGTTAAGTTTTAGGTACTTTCTTTTTTAATGTATTTATTAATGACATAAGTAGGGCTGGAATGTATAGTTTCCATTTTTACTGATGAAACTAAGTTTAAGTAGTTAAATCAGAAAATTATGTACTTTACCTCCAAAGGGCCTGAAATAAAAAAGATGAATGTGCAGCTAAATGGCAGATGGGATTCAACACAACTAAATGTAAAGTTATGCATTTGGGAAGCAAAATTAAGCAGCAATTTGCAGTCTTAATGGAACAAATCTAGGGATATCAGATATTGAAACGGATTTAAGAGCCTGTGGACCACCTAGGTACCAGTGCTCAATGCCAGAGAGCATCTGCAAAGGCAAGCAACATATTAGCGGGTGTTAAGAGGGGTATAGAAGTAACAGAAGAAAATATAATTCTGCCCCTATACAAATCCCTAATACGCTCTCACTTAGAATATCGAGGGCAATTTTGGTATACCACTTCCTAAAAAGGACATTTTTCAATTAATAAAGCGAATGGATTGACTAAAACGTGAAGAACAATTATAACCCAAGTAAACTTATTTTCTCTAGAAAAAAGGCGTCTAAGAGGAGAAGGAAATATGATTACCTTATATAAATATATCCAGGGTCAATACAAGGCTTTGTCAGGGGAACTTTTTGTTCCAAGAGGTTTTTAACTAACAAGAGGACATCCTTTGAGGTTAGAAGAAAAAAGATTCCACATTAATGAAAGAAAAGGGTTCTTCACAGTAAGGTCGATCAGACTGTGGTACTCTCTACCAAAGGAGATTGTGACAGCAGAATCGACAGATAGGGTATATTTTTTTTTACTAAAAATGTTTTCATTCAATAATGATCCATTGATTAATCATATTGCCAGCATTTAGGGTCAGGAAGGATTTTTTTACATACAGTACTGTTTCACAGTTACTGCCAATACTCAGTATGGTGTGAGTGCCTGGTTTGTGTGGTGATTGTTGTAGAGAGTAGTTCTATTCAGCAATTGTTTCACATATGGTTGGCTAAGAGTGATAGAAGCCCTCCACCTTAAAAAGTACAGTAGTACAAATAAGAAATAGTACATTAGTGATTCTATTTGAATGTCAAAAAACAAGTTAATAAAAACATATTTCCTGCTCACATTTCTCAGAAATACAGTATATGCACTGCAGTCTGGGAAAACTGGGCGGGACATGCAAAGGAGACCACATAATGCACATAAGGAATAGTACATTAGTATAGAACTACTCTCTACAACAATCACCACACAAACCAGGCACTCACACCATACTGAGTATTGGCAGTAACTGTGAAACAGTACTGTATGTGGCTAAGTGACTTGGTTTGTGTGAAATCAATCCGTTTCTATGCCTAAAACTGTGAAATACAGTAAGCATTTGCTTAAAAGGAGCCATGTTTAAAATGTTTTGGATTGACAGAGTGATGGTGCATTATGTGGCCTCATTTGCATGTCTTGCCCAGTTTTCCCAGACTGCAGTGCATATACTGTATTTCTGAGAAATTTGGGCAGGAAATAAGTTTTTATCAACATATTTTGGACATTCAAATAGAATCACTAATGTACTATTCCTTATTTGTACTACTGTACTTTGTACAGTGAAGGGCTTCTATCACTCTTAGCCCACCATTTGTGAAACAATTGCTATATAGAACAACTCTCTACAACAATCACCACACAAACCAGGCACTCACACCATACTGAGGATCGGCAGTAACCGTGAAACAGTACTGTATGTGGTTAAGTGACCTGGTTTGTGAAAAATCTATCCGTTGCTATGCCTAAAACCGTGAAATACAGTGAGCATATGCTTAATATAAGCCATGTTTAAAATGGTTTGGATTGACAGAGTGATGGTGAATTATGTGGCCTCATTTGCATGTCCTGCCCAGTTTTTCCAGACTGCAGTGCATATACTGTATTTCTGAGAAATTCGAGCAGGAAATAAGTTTTTATCAACTTATTTTTGGACATTCAAATAGAATCATTAATGTACTATTCCTTATTTATACTAATATATATATATATATATATATATATATATATATATATATATATATATAAATAAATAAATGTTTATATGCCAGCTTATTATATTTGTATATACAGTGGATGTAAAAAGTCTACACACCCCTGTTAAAATGTCAGGTTCCTGTGCTGTAAAAAAATGAGACAAAGATAAATCATTTCAGAACTTTTTCCACCTTTAATGTGACCTATAAACTGTACAACTCAATTGAAAAACAAACTGAAATCTTTTAGGTAGAGGGAAGAAAAAATATAAAAATAAAATAATATGGTTGCATAAGTATGCACACCCTTAAACTAATACTTTGTTGAAGCACCTTTTGATTTTATTACAGCACTCAGTCTTTTTGGGTATAAGTATCAGCATGGCACATTTTGACTTGGCAAGATTTGCCCACTCTTCTTTGCAAAAACACTCCAAATCTGTCATATTGCGGGGCATCTCCTGTGCACAGCCCTCTTCAGATCACCCCACAGATTTTCAATCGTATTCAGGTCTGGGCACTGGCTGGGCCATTCCAAAACTTTAATCTTCTTCTGGTGAAGCCATTCCTTTGTTGATTTGGATGTATGCTTTGGGTCATTGTCATGCTGAAAGATGACATTCCTCTTCATGTTCAGCTTTCTAGCAAAAGCCTGAAGGTTTTGTGCCAATATTGACTGGTATTTGGAACTGTTCATAATTCCCTCTATCTTAACTAAGGCCCCGGTTCCAGATGAAGAAAAACAGCCCCAAAGCATGATGCTGCCACCACCATGCTTCACTGTGGGTATGGTGTTCTTTTGGTGATGTGCAGTGTTGTTTTTGTGCCAAACATATCTTTTGGAATTATGGCCAAAAAGTTCCACCTTGGTTTCATCAGACCATAACACCTTTTTCCACATGCTTTTGGGAGACGTCAGATGTGTTTTTGCAAAATGTAGCCGGGCTTGGATGTTTTTCTTCGTAAGAAAAGGCTTTTGACTTACCACTCTACCCCATTGCCCAGACATATGAAGAATACGGGAGATTGTTGTCACATGTACCACACAGCCAGTACTTGCCAGATGTTCCTGCATCTCCTTTAATGTTGCTGTAGGCCTCTTGGTAGCCTCCCAGACCAGTTTTCTTCTCGTCTTTTCATCAATTTTGGAGGGAGCTCCAGTTCTTGGTAATGTCACTGTTGTGCCATATTTTCTCAACTTGATGATGACTGTCTTTACTGTGTTCCATGGTATATCTAATGCCTTGGAAATTCTTTTGTACCCTTCTCCTGACTGGTACCTTTTAACAATGAGATCCCTCTGATGCTTTGGAAGCTCTCTGTGGACCATGGATTTTGCTGTGGGATGCGACTAAGAAAATTTCAGGAAAGACCAACTAGAACAGCTGAACTTTATTTGGGGTCAATCAGAGGCACTTTAAATGACGGCAGGTGTATGCCGAGTCCTATTTAACACAATTTGCAATGTGATTGCTTAATTCTGAACACAGCTACATCCCCAGTTATAAGAGGGTGTGCAGACTTATGCAACCACATTATTTTTCTTTTTTAGTTTTCTTCCCTCCACCTGAAAGATTTCAGTTTTTTTTTCAATTGAGTTGTACAGTTTATAGGTCACATTAAAGGTGGAAAAGTTCTGAAATTATTTATCTTTGTCTCATTTTTTTACAGCACATAATCCTGACATTTTAACAGGGGTGTGTAGACTTTTTATATCCACTGTATAGTGGACAAATCTGGTAAAGCATGACTATGTTTAATGTTGCTGTTTTTGTGTGTCCCCTGTTCATTTAATTTGGGGCATTTGCCCCCCACCCCCACCAGTTCAGAGCTGTAAAAGAGGTTGAACTTACTGTCTTACATTATTCATATATCATTCTTTTCCATCCATAACATAACACACAGAGGCACAATCTGGTTTAATGACATGACTATGAAATGAAAGTTGTGTCTTTTTATTGTTTAACTAAAAAATGAGAAGTCAGTTGCAATGGAAAGTAAGACTAACCCTAAAATATTTTTTAAATATATTAATGGGAAGAAGGCCAGGAAGGAATCGATAGGACCATTACAATGTGACACAGGCCATCTGATAATTAGTGACCAGGAAAAGGCAGATATGCTAAATAGGTTCTTTTCGTCGGTTTACACAAGGGAGGTACCAGTGGTTGGGACACCGCAACATAATGGGGCTACACTACCTTTACTAAATAATTGGTTAACGCAGGAAGAAATACAAAAGAGGTTGGAGAAAATAAATGTTAATAAAGCCCCAGGTCCTGATGGAATACATCCAAGGGTACTGAGGGAGCTGGGTTCTGTAATAGCCAAACCATTATATCTAATCTTTCAAGACTCACTCACTACAGGGTCTCTACCAGATGACTGGAGAAAAGCAGAGGTGATACCTATATTTAAGAAGGGATCTAGAGCAAATCCGGGGAATTATAGACCAGTGAGTCTCACTTCTGTAGTTGGGAAGCTTTTAGAAGGGTTAATAAGGGACAGAATACAAGAATATGTCTATTTGAACAGGATCATAGGTAGCAGTCAACATGGATTTATGAAGGAAAGGTCGTGTCAGACCAATCTAATTAGTTTTTATGAGGAGGTTAGTAGGAACTTGGATCAGGGCAACCCAGTGGATGTAGTCTTTTTAGATTTTTCAAAGGCATTTGATACAGTGCCACATGGAAGACTAGTGAGCAAACTAAGGGATACAGGAATTGCAGTAAATATCTGCTCATGGATCGAGAGCTGGCTAAAAGACAGGAAGCAAAGGGTTGTTGTAAATGGAACATACTCCGATTGGTCTAATGTGATAAGTGGGGTTCCTCAAGGTTCAGTATTAGGTCCTCTCCTTTTTAACATATTTATTAATGACATTGAAGTAGGACTCGAATGTAGTGTCTCCATTTTTGCTGATGACACTAAGTTGTGCAAGGTAATAAAATCAGATAATGATGTACTTTCCCTACAAAAGGATTTGCATAAATTAGAGAAATGGGCAGCTAAAAGGCAGATGAGATTTAATACAAATAAATGTAAGGTTATGCATTTGGGAAGGAACAATAGCCAAGCAATCTATAATCTTAATGGAGCAAATCTAGGGGTATCAGATATTGAAAGGGATTTGGGAGTACTAGTGGACAACCACCTAGGTAACAGCGCTCAAAGCCAAGCAGCGGCTGCAAAGGCAAATAAAATATTAGCATGTATTAGGAAGGGTATAGAAGCCAGGGAAGCAAATATAATTCTGCCACTATACAAATCTCTAGTACGCCCTCATTTGGAATATGGAGTACAATTTTGGGCACCACCTCATAAAAAAGACATTTTAGAGCTGGAAAAAGTACAGAGAAGGGCTGCAAAACTAATAAGGGGAATGGAGAGGCTAAGTTATGAAGAAAGACTAACAAAATTAAACGTATTTTCGCTAGAAAAAAGGTGTCTAAGAGGAGATATGATTACCTTATATAAATACATCCAGGGTCAATATAAGGCTTTGTCAAGTGAACTTTTTGTAGCAAGAGATTTTCAACTGACAAGAGGACATCCTTTGAGGTTAGAGGAAAAAAGATTTCACCTTAAACAAAGAAAAGGGTTCTTCACAGTTAGGGTGGTTAAACTGTGGAATTCTCTACCAAAGGAGGTGGTGACAGCGAATTCGATAGACAACTTTAAAAAGGGGTTAGATATATTTTTGCATAAAGAGGGCATTCAAGGCTATCCTAGATAACTAGCGAAGGAATATTGATCCAGGGAGAAATTTGATCGCCAGTTTCTGGGGTCAGGAAGGAATTTTGCATTTTTTTCCCCTTATGAGACAATTGGCAAAGTTTCAATGTTTTTTTTCTGTTTGCCTTCCTCTGGATCAATTAACAATTATCAATAATAATAAATAATCCACATTAAAAAGATCAATAGAGATCTAAAAAGGTTGAACTTGATGGACTAACTTTTTATTCATCCTCCAATACTATACTATTAATAATTATTTAATCAATAATTTAATTAATAACTAATCCGCATATTGCAGATCAGAGGAGATCTTAACAGGTTGAACTTGATGGACTGAAAGTCTTTTTTCAACCTTAATTACTATGTAACTATGTAACTATTTTTTCCATGATCTTCTTTAGATCCTCCAATGCTAACAGAGATGCTTCACACCACTGCACCACCTCTCTATGTGGTGAACAAGGAGTACAGAAACAAACAGAGGTTAAAATATCACCAGCTCAACATTAACATTAGAAACTTGTACCCGTTTCTAAAAATATTGTTTGTGGTTAATAAATTCTTCTAACATATCTTGTAAATCAAATGACAGACTGTAAACATTAAAATAAACCAAACGGATTGCCGTATAATATACCACAAGTCCAAACATAAAAAACTGTCTGTTCAGAACAGAATTTTGTACTGTACCTTAACAATATGTGACAATAAATGTCAAAAAGTACAATAACTGTTTATTACACGGCTTAAGGCCTTCAGTATTTCTTTGTTGGGAGGGTGGTTTGGAGTGTAAGGTCGGGGTATGGGGTGGGGAGGAATACTGGGTTAGAATAACAAAGGTAGAGGGAAAGAATTGAAATGTAGAGGTATAGATTATAAAAAGTATTTAGGAGTACGGTTTGTTATTATTTGCTAGTTTTAGAGAGATATAATGGACTGTGTATTGTTGAAGAAGGGACATACTCTCCTACCCCAGGCCCCATACTCTCCCACCCCAGATTACAAACTCGGGCTGCATATGGCCACATAGCTAGAGAGGAAAGGTTGTTTTCTACCCTTAGCTCCAACCCACAAATTCAACATAGCCTTTAACATACTGTACATATGCTTATATATTGTACATATGGGTATATCACATATTATAATTGTCTAACTGCGAGTTGTCGTCATACTTGCGGCCTTGCAGGATGACAACTCGCAGTTTGACAACATGCTCCCTCCTTCCCCGCATCATCCTCCTACTCACCCCTTATCATCATCCTCCTCCCTCCCCGTTATCCTCCTTCTTTCCCCCCCCTCTCCTTTACCCCTCTCCTCTCCCCTTTCTCCTTTCCCCTCTCCTCTCTCCTGATGCGAGCACCTCCTGCTTCTCTGCCCAGCAGCATGTCTTCTTCCTGTGAGCTCCGGGCATATGTTAATGACATCACGCAGGGGCCTCTCTCCTCTGCTGTTCACTTAAGGTGGATTCCTATATATTGAAGCATACATGCACTTTTTCTCTGCTATGTGTAAATTATCTCCTGCAGTGCTACTGTAATAAGAGATTCAGTATCCCATCAGATCCTGTATCCTCTAGGACCAGCATTCAGACAAAGTCCCACCCCTGCCTCTCTCCTCTTCTGTTCACTTAAGGTGGATTACAATATATTAAAAGCATACATGCACTTTTTCCCTGCTATGTGTAAATTATTATATAAGTTGTGAGCATACGAGTTGTTGCTAACGCTTGCCGGGTTGGAACAGCGAGCAGCGGCCGTCGCATAGCGAGGGCCCCAGTTGCTGGCAAGGAGCGCCAAAGGCGCTCCTTGCCAGCAACTGAGACCCTTGCAAACTTTACGTCGGAACGCAAACAACATACGACACATTGCGCCGAAGGCGCTCCATGCCACCAACTGCGACCCTCGCAAACTTTATATCGGAACGCAAACAACATACGACACACGTTATCACACATTACGACCTCGCAAAAATCGTCTGCGACCCGGGAACATGAAAAAATGAAAAACACAATAAATACACACAGCACATACATAAAAAGCTTACCTACAGCAAGAGGGAGCACCCACGACCTCAAAAAATGAAGTTACACCTCAAAAGAGTTTAGACACTAAAAAATTCTCTAAGCGAGAGAAAAAATGGCCGCAGAACAAAACGAAAACGAGGCTACAGCACTGTAAACACGCAAAACACCACAAGAAACACGCAAAAGACCTACGGATATTCTGCAAAGACGCATACCACACATTACCCGCCATATTACAACAATGCAGAAGTACACGACTACGCTAACGGTTTCATCTCGCGCACGCACACTATTACACTGCACAAATTCATCACGCTTACACAGCAGCTCCACACCACTAATGCTGCAGCAACATCAAAACACATTGACAGCTCTTCAACACAATGCTTCCTGCATATATTACTTAAAAATAGGTAAAGTATATTCATTTATTAATGTATTATTATACACCAAACAGCATTAGCTCATTTACAATTTAATTGCCGCCATTTTTTGACGGGCAATTCGCTAGTTATCATATATTTTATCTGTTAATTATTAAAGCATTTAGATAACACATGATTCGGTTCATAACATAACAATTATCTATGATAACAACTTCATACACTGGTCCCATCGTTTTTTTCATATAGTTTGATTTCATACATGCAGGATTGGTTCAATATGAGTCATTTATTTTATTTGTCCGTTCATTGAATTCTCTACCTAGGATTACTTTAATGGGGACCCTCCATCACACTTGCAAAGTCACTCCTAATTAAATTTTGTTTAATAACATTCTTTTCACTGTAGCATAGCATTTACCGTAACAGAGCATTTATTTAGGAATGGTATTGGACAGCATAAATAATTTAGATCCACCTTTTTATATTCTCTTACACTTTGATGTTTTCTCCACACATAATATTTATTTATTTATTTATCTAGGAGTTCTTTTATAGGACTTATTTCATCCTTTCATTCATTCATTTCTTCACAATAATAATTTTTCATGCAGAATGAAATCAATGGAGTTTATTTTTTTCACATTTTATACTAACTTATATATATATGTATATATATATATATATATATATATATATATATATATATATTTAGTAATTAAATAATATGTTTGAATCCACATTTTAACGTCTAAAATAATAAAAAGATTTATTTCCTGCTCCCAATGTGAAGAAATATATTTATTGCACTGCATTCTGGGAACCTGGGCCGGGACAGGCAAATGTATTGGATGTATTGGAGCTTAGAGACCCACCTATGTGGAGTTGCTGACGATTAATGTCACACGCCGGAGCACCACGGATGCATGCTCAGGTGAGGTAGTGGAGCTTAGAGACGCACCTATGGGGAGTCCCTAAGGAGCGACGTCACATGCTGGAGACCCATGGCTGCATGCTCAGGTGAGGTAGTTGAGCTTAGAGACACAGCTAGGAAGGGTAAGTCTTTCAGTTAACAGAATGTCCGTCTAAGGTAAGAGTCTATAGCTTATTTACAGCCCTTTTGATTTGGTCATTATATTTGTATAGATATAATCTATGCATGGCACAATTTACAAAGTTTAGCCTATTTGTTTATTGATTGTTACTAATGCTCTGGTGTCAATAATGAATGGGACAGTTTAAATGATGGGAATTTTTAACTCACCTCACTTGTACTTAGATTGCTCCAGAGTCCAGTATTTTTTATTATTTTATTTTTATATGGGATGGTCTTAACATAATAAGAATACAAATTGAGTTTTATTTTAAAACATTTTTCTTGGGTATACTCAGATTATAAATATATCTTTTCACATGGCTCACCTTATGGGGGACACAAATTTATACTCAAAATTAACAGATTTATTCAGCTATGATTTTATGTGTGCCATAATTGGGCAATGTCTATGCCAACCCCTATGATACATCTATATGGGTGGTTATTAGGCTTTTAAGATGAGCAGACAGGTATATCTTACACATTGGAGAGTGCACATCTCCTTTAATGTTTAAAATCTCCAAACCCGTTCTTAGTGATTTGATATTTGTGTACCTTGTTAACCCAATTGGACACTCATATCTTTACTTATATGTTTACTAAACCTTTATAGTTCTTTAGTGGGTCTGTGTATTGGAACTTCTTCTTTGTCACTTCTTATGACTTATCTTCTGTGACTTGCCAAAGTGGGATAATATTATTATTATTCAGTATTTTAACACTATTTGGAGTCTGTGTCATGTAAGGAGTTGCCTTTTCTTCTTTTTGTTTTGCTCATATTCTCTAGCAACTCCAGGCTCCCTCTCTATACTTTCACAATTTAGTCTTGATTTGGTGAAAATATGAATGGTCTATTAGTAACCCCAGAGATATAGACAGGTGAGAGGCATTGGTTCCCTTTTGTTTGTATTTATATGGGTGTATTATCATATCTTTCATCTGTTGATTATTTAAGCATTAAGATAACACTTGTTTCAGTTGATAACATGGCGCTATCATAATAACCTCACATTACTCCCATACTGGTTCCATCGTATAAGACTTCCTGTTATTCTTATTAATACAAAATAACACTTAATAGAATAACCAGGTTTTGGAATCCAATACTCCCCCCCCCCCCACTGTACATTCATCTGCTGCTAACCGGTAAGGTGTATTACAATCTCAGAGGGCTAACAACTTCATTAAATTGGGGCTACATTTTAAAACGCAGCCCGTAACTCCAAATTTACGGGTTACGGGTATTAATTTAGCCCTGTAACATTGCTCTCAGCGGACTTGTGTGGTCGGCCGAGAATAGGCTACGTGGTGAGCAACATTTAACCTTGCACACGTTAATCCTTTGATTTGTCGAGCCCGTAACCGCTATGTTTTCAATTCAGCTATTATATTGCAATGTGGTCACTCACGAGCAAGCATGTACAGTAAAAGCAAATGGAGCCCAAAGGCCAATGTTTGCTCGAGAGCACCCGCAAGGGGGGTAAAGTACAATACGTAGCACTTGTTTATCAAATAAAAACATACTACTGTACTAACATTAAAAGTGAAAGTGATGTTAGGTCTTAGAATTAATAGCACAACATTCTCAAGCCCAGAAAAATACTTTATTTCATGATTATATTTTGTGTGATATCGATCCCGGCAATCAATGTGTTAAGACATATACCGTAATTCGCATGTGATAGAATATCATATTTACTGCTTTATTAATATTGCATTATATCTGGCTTGTGGGTCCCATCATAAACTGGATTTGAAGCACATAGGACTTTGAATTCTACCCTCCCCTTACATGCTACACGTTGGACTTATAAGGCTGGAATATAATGAGGCCCTAAATTCCTAAAACAATGATGGTCCTTCAAAAAGATAACTACCTATCATATACTCCCAATGTCTACAGTTTTATGTCTTATTATATAATGTACAGATTAGAGGAGACAACCCTAATTGTTTCTAAGAAAAAATCAATATAAGAAGTCTAATGTGTCACATCATACCTCTAACTAGTGCTTCAGAATATGTTGGCACGTTACAAATAATGGATAATAAATAATAACAAGGTTGTACATAGAGAGAAAAAGCAATAAAGAAAAGAGATAAAAAGAATGAAAGTAACAAGAATGCAATAAGCTACATACCATCCATTATTGTTTATGTAAGGAGATATGAAGGAACCAAATGTAATTTATATCAGTAGGTTAAAGGACCACTAAACTCCCATAGTCTGCTCTCCTTCCCCTGAAAGGGAAGATCAACATTAATTCATGAAAAGTAAAACAAAACAAAAAAAATAATAAAGCATACTACCTTTTCAGAGGCTGCTGCAGGCTGCTCTGATCCTCCTCAGCTTGTCTGCATGTCTTACTGAGGGGGGTGTTAGTGTCACATAGCCTGTTAGCTCTGTACCGCGCGGATAATTGAACTCAATTAGCAACCACCCATTGTATCTACCATCCCAACTACTCACTGTCTCTACCCACTGTATCTATCCACTGTATATACCCATCACATCTACCTATCTATTCATCTCATCTACCCATTCCATCTACCTATCTCCCAATTTAATTTACCCATTGCATCTACAAGTCTATTACCTACTATTTAATCTACCCATTGTATCTACCCATGGCACCTACCTTTCTCACCAACTCATTATATCTACCTATCTACCCATTGTATCTATCCATCACATCTATCCATCTACCTATTCCATCTACCCATTGTATCTACTTATTCCATCTACCTATGGTAACTACCCATTATATCTACCATCTACCCATTGTATCTACCAATCCCATCTACCTATTCCATCTACCCATCATATCTGTCATCGACCCATGGTATCTACCCATCCTATCTACCTATTCCATCTATCTACTGTATCTACCTATCTACCCATCCCATCTACCTATCACATCTACCTATCCCATGTACCCATCCCATGTACCTATCACATCTACTTATTGCATCTACATATTCTATCTACCCATCCCATCTACCTATTGTATCTACCTATTCTGTCTGTCTCTCTGTCCTGTATCGAAAAACCCTCTTCACAACATATTGTGATAAAGTCCATGTGTTTATTATCAGTTTAAGGGTGGGGATCTCATTCCATAGACTTTTATGGGACACACCCCCCGCAACCTGATTGGTTGACATAAAGATGAACGACCCCTGGCTTTCATCACTATAATAGTTATCAGTGTTGGGGAAGTTTGCGATGTTGGTAACGCACAGCGAGAGACAAAAGGCAGTCATTGCACTGCGAACCTCGCCTAAGCGAGGCGAGCAGTTGAGGCACGCTGGACTGAGGCTGCCATGAGTGCAGAAGGCGCGCATTGCGCTGCGAGCCTTGTGCATGCGACTGCGAGGGTCGCAACTGCGAGCCAAGCATGTAACTCTAAAAACACAAAGAACAAAATAATTTTACAACAATAATAACACACGCTAGGAAGCCTGGGAGTTTGAGCCCTATTTGGGGGTTTTCGTCAAACCAAAATCAGCTAAGCGAGAAAAAATGGTGATCGAAAAATGTCAAAATTCTGAAACTGGATGAAAACGAGGCTGAACAACGCCAGGGACGCAGGAAATAGAAAAAACACAACGGCAAAGAGAGAAACACTTACACCAACAACACCAGACACGCAGGACTTTGAAAATAAAACCAAAACCGTGTAACACGCAAACATTCAGCAGACACACAGAGGAGAAAGACACAGGGAAGGGACAGGGGGAAAGAGACACAGAGCATTCCCAAGCACAAAACTTGCAGTCTGTGGGCGGTCCTCACACATATTATAACATCTCAAATCGCTGTCAAAAATTAACGGATTTCAAAAATTCAAAAAGTATTTAAAAATGCTTTAAGGAGAACTTTACAGTGGCGTGGTCCAAATTGTGTTGAATGAAGTGGCCTTTTAAGGATAACAAGTAACCCGCAACTTATCTTTAGTAATGGTGTCTTATGAGTTAAATACTTTACTACACAAGTTAAAATCAAGATAGGAAAGACAAGTATTTCCCCTAATTTTTCTTTCCCAGGGAAGGAGTTGGGTGTTTTTTTTGTAAAACATAATTTTGGCTAATATTAAGAGGTAGTTTATCTTTTTAATTTTACCTATTTTTGAGAGAGATACCAAAGATTGGAACATATGGGGAAATCAACATAAGGCCTCTTCCCTTTCTGTATAGGTTCTAGGGTAAGGGTTGCATTTTCTTATTTTTATGGTCTATAACTAATTTTATTAATATATAAATACAAGTTAAATATTAATATTTAAAGAAACACGAGTGCCCAGAACTGTTTTCCTTTTCTTTGAGTTATTATCATTGTATACATCACTGTGGTGCACCGACATTAGTTTCTGATGTCAGTTGGTTAATAAAAAAATAAAACCACAGTTCAGCAAAGTATAATTATATATATGCACAGCCACAATCACTTGCAGGCACACAAAAACGCACACTCACATACATGCAAAATGTACTATTTTGAAGAATTACAAAAATAAATTACAAAACGTGTTTAGAATATAAAAATAAAAGAAAATAACATATCATTTATTACATTTTACTTACATTTATGCTGCTATGGAATCTGTCTATGCTATGGAACCATTTTGCTTTTAGCAGGTCACTTCCTGAGGGGGAGGAGCCTATACAGGAAGTTCGCTTATGCCCACTGGGAATATAAGAGCTCAGGAGGACTACAGGGAAACACAGCCAGTTAAGGAAGTAGCAGACAGCAGCAGGCAAGAACACAAAATGAATACATGTAACTAAGAAAAAATACACAAAAGAACTGCAACATCTGAAGTCTTGTTTTATTTCTAGTTACATTTTCCCCATTTATGACTTAAAGTTTTCAGACATGCATTTTTTTTATTCATTATTCAGCATTTTCTTAAACATTTCAGATTTTGGATTTTTCCATGCGCATAAAAGTATTTTTTTTAAACTTGAAATAAATTAAAAAATAAAATAATTGACCGTATAGAAAAAAAACTGACAAAAGTTTCCTTTAAATGACATAGGGTAAAATAAGCCCATACATTGGAACATAAACCCACACTGAGACACACTTTAATTATATTATACTAGTAAATGCCCATCAAAAATGAGGGAGTTAAATAGTAAGCCTGGCAATGGAGTTTGCCACACAATACGAGGCTATGGGTCCTCTGAGCAGTTTTTACGTCCAGAAGGCTAGTTTTACGTCCTTCGGCCTCATTTACGTTGTGCTGCGTTTTTTTGGCAGCCGTTTTTTTTCTCGCTTAGGCGATTTTCGTTGGTGAAAAAACGTCAAATATGCCTTAAATTAAATTGTAACCTCACTAACAGGCTCCCTGGCTCTCCCCCTGAGTCTGGAAGTTAATTTGAGGCATATTTGTTGTGTTTTTGAGGTCTTTGCAGTTCTGTGGTTCGGGCGGTAAAGTCAGATTTTTGCGAGCCGCACAGTGCATGTACGGGTCCTAAGTCGCACGGGTCGTAAGTCCTGCGTGCCTCAACAATAACATTATTTTTTTAAATGTGTGATATATAAGTGCAATTCAGATCATGTGATTTTATAGGCATCCTCTGTATCCCCTTCATTACAGAGCCCTGTATCTCACTACCCCACTGTGTAATAAATGGTGGAACGTCTTTTGCGCGCTGGAGAACTGCGCCCTGATGACGCTCTGCGCTCCAACCTGCATCTCATCTGCCCCATCTCATATTTTCTGGACCTGGTTGCTGGAGGCTGCCAAGGCTAAGGTAAGGGGATGCCAGTGTGCCATGTGGGGCTGGCATGTGTCACTAGGAGCATATTGTGTGCAATGTTACTTGTATGTAATATCACTGTGTGCATGTGTCACTAGGAGCATGTTACATTACATACAAGTGACATTACACACAACATGCTCCTAGTGACACATGCCAGTCCCATATGGCACACTGTCAGCCCCTTACCTTAGCCTTGGCAGCCTCCAGCAAGCAGGTCTAGTAAATATGAGATGAGGCAGATGAGATGCAGGGTGGAGCGCAGAGTGTCATCAGGGCGCAGTTCTTGCGCCCTGATGACGGCGCGCTGTTCTGCAGCACGCGAAGGTCAGCGTGCCGTAATAAATACGTTTTTCCAATAATAGGCTTCTTTTGAGAAATACAGAACCTCAGTTTTTTTTCTCAGTGATGATGAACCTGCCCCTACAGTCTGAACTTCCTTATTAAGAATGAGTTGGCTTCTTGTGAAACAAATACTGTATCTTTATATTTAGCTCCTACAGCTTCGGTGGTAAAACCACTGGATTTCCAACCCATTTTAAAGGACCCAAGTCTGTAGTGTGCGCTCATGAAGAACGTGATAATGTGCAAAATGTTTATACAAAGATAAAAATAAATAAATACATAGTTTAAATACTATTTTAAATGACTACACTTAAAATGTTGTTTCAACTTTTCTTTGTTTCTATGCTTGTCAATAACTTTGAGCCTCATTCAATTCGGAGGCCACAACTAGCGGGATGTAGGCCATAAGTCTGCGGGCCTGCTGTGGGCCCCTCAGCTTGCTAGACTCACAATGCTATTCAATTGGACAAGACCGCAAGTCCCGACCCGACAGCGCAAATCGTAAACCATGCCATCGTGTGTAGCATTTCGGGCGTGATCATGATCAATTAAGCAAGGCCGTAACTCCTGTTTTAGAAACAGCCAATAGTAAAGGAGCCTGTCATCATTACGTCAGTAAAACATGGAAGTGACATGTCAATCAACTAGCGATTCGGGCTCCGATATGCGATTGGATCCGCAAACCTGCAATGTACAAATTATTAAAATTGAATGAAGCCAATGTTAGAGTCCATGCGGGTGGCCTGATATGTATTAACTCATTGATTCCCGAGATTGATTTAAAACAAAAATGACACATTACAATTTACATTTAATATTGCAGATTTATGGGCTTGAGACTGTTGTGCAATTAATTCTAATGTCTTACATTGTGTTCCCCATCATTTACAGTGCAGTATTGAATTAATATTTGCATTTACAGTGCTCCGTACATGTCATTAAGCGAGGGGGAATCTGAGCAATTGAATAGCGATTTGCAATCGTAACTCTTGCGCCCGTGAAATATCAAAGGCTTGGATGGGCTTTAACTTGCGATGTTGATCATCGCAAGGAATCGGGACCGGAGCCCGTAACCCAGTCGGAGCCCGCAAAAAGACGACAATTGAATAGCAAAATTACGGGCTCCCTTATGGACGCCTGGATCTCCTGAGGGCTCAATTGAATGAGGCCCTTTGTTTTTATTGTTCATAATAAATCATAAAACATATTAATAAAGTTATAGGGACATATTAAAAATGTTAATACAATTACATTTTTTCTAATTAAAACCATTTTTCAAACACAGATCTTTTTCTTTATATCGTATATATTCCATGCCATAAATGATAATTTACATTAATGACATTTTACATTTTTGAAGGTTCGGCGAAAGTTCACCATTACATGCGGCAAACGACCATGACCATGCGTCCTTTTCGTCCGTTTTCTAATCTCGTATGTGTTTTTCGGCAAATACGTAGGTGTTTGGTGGTGTTTTGCGTCTTTAGACTGCTGTAGCCTCGTTTTCGTTTTTTTCGGCTGCCATTTTTTCTGTCGCTTAGAGAATTTTTTAGTGTCTAAACTCTTTTAATTTGACTTAAATTGAGGTGTAATTTTAGTTTTCGAGGTCCTGGATGCTCCCTCTTCCTCTAAGTAAGCTTTTTATGTATTTGTTGTGTGTATTTGTTGTATTTTTCATGTTTTGATGTGCGGCTGTTGCAGCCATTTTTTCGCGAGGTCGTAATGGGTCTTAACGTGTCTCGTAATGGGTCTTAACGTGTCTCGTAAATTTTGCAAGGGTCGCAGTTGCTGGCATGGAGCGCCTTCGCGAGGGCCACGACTCGCTATGCGAGCCCGCAAGCGTTAGCAACAACTCGCATGCTCATAACTATATATGTGATGTAAATATTGTTACAATTTTAATATTTTACATTTAATTTATGTAAATTTACATTCATTCACCATCTCTGGTGACTGCCCTACACACCAAGGAATATATTATTATATCATTTTACATTTAAAAAGTCATTAATATAAATTAAAGGTATATGAAAGTGAGCTGGGTTATTACTGCTTCTGATGTAGGAGAATTTAAGTGTCTGAAAAAAGTAGTTTGCATGAAAAAATTCTAAAGTAAACAGTTAAATCGTTAGCCTGAAGTTTGCTGAATTTCTTACTATTGCAAACAGTTTTCTCTCAATGTTGACACCCCCTGAAATTCCCAGGGATAATTAGCATAATTTATACAATGTTTCTTTTTTGCCTGGGGATTGTGCAGACATGCTCCGTTATGACCTGAAGTCTGCCCTACTGTGGGAAGTCACATGATCTCAGACACTTTCCTTTCCTTTAGCTTTCTGTCCCTTCATTCATTGATTGTTTTATCTACATCCCAGGTGATAATCCCTCCAGCCCCAGTGAATTGCCCAGTGACCTCCCCCAGTGAATTGCCCTCCAGACCCAGAGAATTGCCCCATCACCTACCCCATCTCCAGTGAATTGCCCATAGCCCCAGAGAGTTGCCCCATCACCTCCCGAGCCCAGTAAATTGCCCCTCAGCCCCAGTGATTTGCCCTGTGACCTCCCCCAGCCTCAGTGATTTCCCCTCTCAGCCCCAGAGAATTGCCCCATCACCTTCCACAGCTCCAGAGAAATGCCCAGTGACCCCCCCAGCCCCAGTAAATTGCCCCCCAGCCCCAGAGAATTGCCCAGTGATCTCCCCCAGCCCCAGTAAATTGCCCCCCAGCCACAGAGAATTGCCCCGTGACCTCCCCCAGCCCCAGAGAATTGCCCCCAGCCTCAGATAATTGCCCCAGAGAATTGATCCCATGACCTACCCCAGCCCCAGAGAATTGCCCCCCAGCCCCAGAGAATTGGCCTGTGACCTCCCCCAACCCCAGAGAATTGCCCCCCTGTCCCAGAGAATTGCCACGTGACCTCCACCAACCCCAGATAATTGCCCCCCAACCCCAGAGAATGGCCCCGTGACCTCCACCAACCCCAGAGAATTGCCCCCCAGAGAATTACCCTGTGACCTCCCCCAACCCCAGACAATTGCCCCTCAGCCCCAGAGAGTTGCCCCGTGACCTCCACCAACCCCAGAAAATTACCCCCAGCCCCAGAGAATTTCCCCTTGACCTTGCCCTGCCCCAGTAAATTGCCCCCAGCCACAGAGAATTGTCTTGTGACCTCTTCCAGCCCCAGTGAATTGCCTCCCAGCCCCAGAGAATTGCCCTGTGACCTCTCCCAGCCCCAGTAAATTGCCCTCCAGCCCCAGAGAATTCTCCCGTGACCTTCTCCTGCCCCAGTGAATTGCCTCATCACCTGCCCCAGCCCCAGTGAATTTCCTCCGTGACCTCCCCCCACAGACAGAATCACTCTCACACAGACACACTCACTAACACACACACTCACACAGACATACACACTCACTTACACAGACACTCACTCACACACTCACTTACACAGACACACTCACTCACACAGACACACTCACTCACTCACTCACACACATACACACTCACTCACTCACTCACACACATACACACTCACTCACACAGACACATACACACTCACTCACACAGACACACTCACTCATTCACTCACACAGACACTCACACACACACACACAGACAGACACATATTCACTCAGGCACTTATTAACTCAGGCAGGCAGGCACACACTCACTCACTGAGGCAGGCACACACTTACTCAGGCAGGCACACACTTAGGCAGGCACTCACTCACACATACACTCATTCACTCACTAACACAGACACACACTCACTCATTCACTCACTCACACAGACACTCACTCACCCAGACACACACATACACAGACAGACACACACACTCACTCACTCAGGCACACACACCTGTAGGCACTCACACACTCACTCACACAGACACTCACTCACACAGACACACACACTTACTCACACAAACAGACAGACACACACACACACTCACTCAGGCAGGCAATCACACACACACACACTCACTCACACAGACACATTCACAAACACAGACAGACACACACACAGGCAGACACACACTCACTCAGACAGGCACTCACTCAGGCAGGCACACACACACTGAGACAGGCACACACCCACTCACTCACACACACAGACACTCACTCACATAGACACACTCACTCACACAGACACTCACTCAGGCAGGCACACACGCACTCACTCAGGCAGGCACACATTCACTCAGGCACTCATTTACTCAGGCAGGCACACACTCAGGCAGGCACTCACTCACACACATACTCACACAGACACTCACTCACACAGATACACTCACTTACAGACAGACACACACTCACTCAGGCAGGCACACACTCACTCACACAGACACACACACTCACTTACACAGACACCCACACTCACTCACTCACACAGTTACTCACACAGACACACTCACTCACACAGACAGACACTCACTCAAACAGACACACACACACTCACTCACTCAGGCAGACACACAATCACTCAGGTAGGCACTCATTCAGGCAGGCACTCACTCATTCATTCAGGCAGACACACACACATTCAGACAGGCACACACTAACTCACTCACACAGACGCTCACTCACATAGACACACTAACTCACACAGAGACACTCACTCACACAGACACACACACTCACTCACTCACCCAGACACACAAACACTCACTCACTCAGTCAGCCAGGCACACATACACACACACTCAGGCAGACACTCAGGCCAGCACACACTCACTAACTCATGCAAGCACACACTCAGACAGGCACACACTCACTCACCAAGTAGGCACACACTTAGGCAGGTACGCAATCAGGCAGGCACTAAATCAGGCAGGCACAGATTCAGGCAGGCACAGACTCACTCACTCAGGCAGACACTCACTCAGGCAGGCACTCACTCACTCAGGCAGGCATACACTGACTCACTCATGCAGGAACCCTCTCTGGGAGGCACACACTCACTCACTCACTCATTTAGGCAGGCACCCACCCAGGCAGGCACCCACTCAGGCAGGCACACACTCACTCAGGCAGGTACTCACTCAGGCAGGCACACCCTCACTCACTCAGGCAGGCACACACTCACTTACTCAGGCAGACACTCAGGATGGCACTCACGCAGGCAGGCATGCATTTAGGCAGGCACTCACGCACTCAGGCAGGCACACACTCAGGCAGACAAACACTAAGGCAGGCACTCACACACTCTCTCACATGGACACTCACTCACACAGGCACACTCACTCACACAGACACACACTTACTCAGAGACACACACAGACACACACTCACTTACACAGACACACACTCATTTACACAGACACTCACTCACAGGCAGGCACACATGCAGTCAGGCATGTGCACACAGGCAGGCACACACTCAGATGGGCACTCACTCACACAGACACACTC